>CM052656.1:3000183-3082342 GCA_028533165.1 Leontopithecus rosalia
ATGAGAACACATGGACACAGGGAAGGGAGTACTATACACTGGGGTCTATTGGGGGAAATAGGGGAGGGACAGCGGGGGGGAGTGGGGGAGGGATGGCATGGGGAGAAATGCCAAATGTGGGTGAAGGGGCAGAAGGCAGCAAAGCACACTGCCACGTGTGTACCTATGCAACGATCTTGCATGTTCTGCACATGTACCCCAAAACCTAAAATGCAATAAAAAGAAAAAAAATAGTAACAATAATAGTGACAGGTGGTAGTGTTTCCTGATTGCCTACTTTCCGTGGGGTCCAGAGGTGCTCCAGCCACCATCACTTGGCTGGATTATACTCTTCATAGGGTGAAAAGTTTCTCTCTAACTCTCCTAGAAACTCTTTAAAATCTTTCTGCATTAACATATGCAACCATTTTGGAACTAGTAGCACTAAGTTTAAAACAAATTTGAATAGTATCTCCAAGAATGTCATGACTTACATTTGGAATTGCTAAATTTTCTTAGGGGAAAAAAATCAGTCTATTGTCCTATGTTACTTCTTTATGTCAAATCTTAAAATATTTGAGGCTGTTTGAGTTAAAGGCTCAAGAAATCTCCACAAACTCAACAATCTCCAGACCTGCCTGTCGCTCACTAGCAGATTCTTTTTTTTTTTTTTGAGACGGAGTTTCGCTCTTGTTACCCAGGCTGGAGTGCAATGGCGCAATCTCGGCTCACTGCAACCTCCGCCTCCTGGGTTCAGGCAATTCTCCTGCCTCAGCCTCCTGAGTAGCTGGGATTACAGGCACACGCCACCGTGCCCAGCTAATTTTGTGTATTTTTAGTAGAGACGGCATTTCACCATGTTGACCAGAATGGTCTCGATCTCTTGACCTCGTGATCCACCCGCCTTGGCCTCCGAAAGTGAAGGGACCACAGGCATGAGCCACCGCGCCTGGCCCTAGCAGATTCTTAGAACCGCTCGTATTCCTGCTTTTCCTTGGCCAATAGAGTGCTCACGCCCAGGTCTCCACACGGTCTGCCGTGGCCGAACCTGATTCTGGAGTTCTCATTCTTGTCTGGATTTGCTCTACACTGTGATTTCCTAAGTCAGCATTTCCAAATGGATGAGACATGGAACACTGGCACTCTGAATATTATCGATTTTGTATTTAAAAAATGCTCCGCCAAGAATGTGAAATGCTGGGTTATCCAAAGTCAGCAGACTTCTTTGCTGTAGGACCACTCAGAACCGTAAATAATGATCATTCGCTGCATAGGAGGAATTAAAATATTGTCGTACACAGGGTTCTTTATCATGAAATCCTCTTTGCCAGTGGAACTCCTAGTTTCCCAAGCCACCACAGTTAACATCTCTGTTGTGCCATGGATTGCATTTTGGGAGAACATATTTGAACTATTGATTATCATACCAATTCCTTTGTTGATATATTTTTAAAAGAGGTGAAATATAAGTAGATAGATTTAAAATGTTAAGCCGGGCAAATTATGGAGGGCATGTTCTGCTGCAGCTGGTCTTCAGACCTCTCCAGTTTTATAGCTATCCAACTTACCTACTGGATAAGCCAGAAGAAGGCACTTGATTTCTTTTTAATGTCTTCACCTACAAATGAGATAATATTATCAAACATTTTTAGTTTTGTGTGGATGTTGTGAAAATAGACATAAGTACAACACTTTGATGTGCTTTTCAGCTTCGGGTAACTGAGGTGTTATATAAACCCCAGGCCTTGTTTATGCTCTGGTTATAATAAGCGGTGCAACTTTTCTGCTGAGGAGCCCTGAGATAACATTGTCAGAGACAAAGAAGTGGCTGAACAGAACCACTTCTCCGAGTTAAACCCGTTCCCTGACAGCTGGCTGGTGGGTGAGCTGCTGAGCTCTGAGATTTGAAGTGGCATTTACAGAAGACCTTATTTTGAGAAGGCGCCACAGGGAAATTATAACAAGTGTTATTTAACAGTTCTAATTATGATTTTTCTCTCTCTGCTTTGTATCTACAGTTTGATCCAAATTAATATTTCTTTATACCAAGAAGAGCAAACTCAGATGGATTCGTACTGTGTGCTCAGCACTGCTCACAAAGAACTTTGCGTGGACTGGACTCATTTAGGGTTCGTGACTCCCTATGAGAGATACACTGCTATTATCCCCATCTTAATGATGGTGAACTGAGGTTCAGAGAGGTTAAGAAACTTGATCAAACTTGGGTGTGGTGGCTCACACCTGTAATCCCAGTACTTTGGGAGGCTGACATGGGCAGATCACTTGAGGTCAAGAGTTCAAGACCAGCCTGGCCAACATGGCAAAACCCTGTCGCTACTAAAAGTACAAAAATTAGCTGGGCATACTGGCACACACCTATAATCCCAGCTACTTGGGAGGCTGAGGCATGAGAATCACTTGAACCTGGGAAGCAGAGGTTTCAGTGAGCTGAGATTGTGCCACTGCACTCCAGCCTGGGTGGCAGAACAAGACTGTATCTCAAAAAAAAAAAGAAGAAAGAAAGAAAAAGAAAAGAAAGAAAGACCCAAGTATGTTCGGTATTCAAGGGTATGGCAGGGGAACTTTTGCAAGATGCTGCCACCATAACGGTGGGAAGGAACTAGGAGGATATGGGATTGTTTAGGCCATGATGTGCACTTCACATGGTATTGTAGGATATGGAATCGTTCAGGCCGTGACCTGGCCTTTGTATGGTGTCAGAGGATATGGGATTGTTCAGCTGTGACATGGACTTTATGTGGTATTGTAGGATATGGGATGGGTCAGGCCATGACCTGGCCTTGGCGTGGTGTCACAAGTGCACAGTTGTCAGGCAAGGAGTTGACATTTTGAAAGATCGCACCAGCCACTGTGTGGAGTCAACAGGACACTGCTTACAGACTGTGATGGTTGAAATTTGGCAACTGGACTGGGCTAACAGATAGCCAGATAGTCGGTTAGACATTATTTCTGGGTATGAGTGTGAGGGTGTTTCTTTCTTAGTTTCCAGAAGAGACTAGAATTTAAATCAGTATACCAAGTAAAGATCCACCCTCAGCAGTGTGGGCTGGCACCATCTAATCCATCGAAGGCTCAAATAGAACAAGAGTGGAGGCAGGGTGGATTCCTCCTCTATCTTCTTGAGCTGGGACCTCCATCCTCTCCTGCCTTCAGGCATTGGAGCTCCTGGTTCTTGGGCCTTTGGACGTTGAGATTTATAGTCACCCCACCCCCCACCCACCCACAGTTCTCAGGATTTCTGCCTCCAAATCACACCACCAGCTTTCCTGGGTCCCCAGCTTGCCAATGGCAAATCGTGGGACTTCTCAGCCTCCATAATCACATGAGCCGATTTCCATAACAAATCTTCTCATACACATCTGTGTATATCCTGTTGGCCCTGCTTCTCAGGAGAACCCTAATACGGAGGCACTGCAGAGGCCCTCCGAGTGATGGTGGTGGTGGGTTGCAAGGGAAACCCCGGTGGTGAGAACTGGATGGCACTAGCGGATGTGTTGGCTGAGGAGCCATCAGTGCTTGGTGATGGACTGAATGCATATGAGGAGGTGGAATTAAGGACCAGAGCTTGTAAGTGAGGTCGAAGGCATTGGTTTCTACTCCTCAGTTCTTCCTCCACTGGAGCAGACATAGGATTGAGAGCATCACAGCAAAGAAAACAAGACTCAAAATGCACAGCTTGCAATGGATTGTCTGTGGGATCCAGTCTTCATCCCTTACTTTATCCCCACACCCTTGCCTTGGTCTCACATGCGTGAAGCCTCTCCCTCTCCCACTGACTTTGAGCTCAAGCTTCACTGTGTGAGTTGCTGTGGCCAAGGGGATGTTAGGAGATGTGAAAGGTGTAGACGCTGAACACCTGCTTATGGGGTTAGATTTTCCAGCTTGTGCTTCTGCCGCTGTTTTGAGAAAAATACGTTCCAGTGGCCTGCTGATCCCAGAAGAACAAGCAACATCTGGAATGGACCTGAACCCAACCCAAAAGCTGGAACCAAGGCCCACTGCCTTCCTGAGCCCCCCTGCCCTACAGACCCCAGCTTGCAGCAGGGCATCTCCGGCTCACCCACAGGTCAGGGCGGAGGGAAGGCGTGCTTGGTGTTCTGTGCCAGGGGCTGCCTTGTGGAGAGCCCTTGGAGTCATATCCTGCCCTTGCCGTAGAAAAGGTGGCAGACAAGCCTGTGGACCTGGATAGGCCTTGTTCTTGCTTTCCTTGAGCAAAAACTGTGAGCCCAGAAAGCCGCTAGGATTCACAGTAGCTGTAGTTTACGTCCTTTAGCTAGATGCTATAGACGTAGGTTTTTTTCAAAAACAAAGACCTATTGGTGCTGTGATAGTCTTTTCCAATGTACGTGCCTGAAATATTATGTTCCCTTCCAGCGACGTCACCACCTGTGACAATATAGTATGGTGCTTAAGAGCTGGCGCCTTGAAATCAGACAGGCTCATGGTGAATCCTGTGTCTGTTCTGATATTGGGCATTTCACTGAATCTCCCTAAACCTCAGTTTCCTCGTTTGCAAACTGAGGCAATGACCCCCACCCACCGGGCTTGGGGAGGAGGGTGGATTTAATTAAATAATTCATAAAATCACCTACAACAGTGCCCAAGACCAAGAGGGTAATGTTTAGTGAATGTTTCAGTAAATGTTAGCTGTTACTCATGATGGCGGCTGTGATTGTTGCTGTTACTGCGTTTCGGGGTGAAACTGAAGCTCCCCTAGTCCTGCTGAAATGTGCAGGAGTTCCCAGTCTGGAAAACTGGAGTAACGTCTGTGCTTTTGAAGCAAGTCAGATGAGGAAGTAATTAGCATGGACATTTAGTTCCTAGGTGGGCCTCTTATTTTTAAAACATTGCTGACGGCATCTTTGTTCAACATTTACTGAGCAAATGTTAGGAAATACAGGGAGGGCAGGAGGGGAGAGGATGTAGCTTGGAGCCCCCATCGCTCATATGGTGTATGCTGTATACAAACACCTGAAGGGGGATTCAGGCATTTATAATATAGGGACTAGATAAGACCAAATTTTGGAAGAAGTCAAGCATTACCAAGAAGCTTAGGTAAACAGGACAGCAAAATCAGGAAGTCTGTTCCAATGGGAGAGTCCTCTCTGGAAGGGGAGAGTTAGTTCCTTGATTTCCAGCCTCTGCTTTCAGGACAGTGGTAAACAACAGCCCCTCTAGGTGTTCTCATCCTAAACCCTGGAACCTGTGAGTGTCGACCTACAGGGCAGCAGGGAATCTGGAGTTGTGGTTAGAGCTGAGGGGTGAGGAGTCGATCCTAGATAACTCGTACGTATGTGGCCACAAGTGTGCTTGTGTAAGAGGGAGACAGGACGGGGGTAACTGCCGTAGGGTCAGTGAGGATAAAGGAAAGGCTGAAGTGAAGCAGCAGATTGGAAGGATGTAATGAAGGGGCCATGAGTTATGAGATGCAGGCAACCTCTGGCTGCACTGGACAAACTATTTGTAACAGCAACTATAATTGATTTCACTTTTAATTTCTGTATTATAATTTCCTAGTTTTTCTGTAGGTATAGTGTCAAAATGCTTATGTTTTAAAGCATCCACTACAAATGTTAATGTCCAAAGCAAGTCTTTAGAAATGTCAAAATTCCAGTATCTCTTTGTTAATAAATATTCAGCATTGACAGGAAAATAAAAAGACAAGGGAAGAGGTTGTACCCTGAAGTCTCTGGAAGGAATAGTCTTTCCAATGTATCAGTTTCACACTTCTCGCCACCCAATATTAAAAATAGAAATGCGGCTGGGAGCAGTGGCTCATGCCTGTAATCCCAGCACTTCGGGAGGCCGAGGTGGGCAAATCACAAGGTCAGGAGATCGAGACCATCCGAGCCAACAAGGTGAAACTTCATCTCTACTAAAAATACAAAAAAAAAATTGGCCCAGCGTGGGGATGCACATCTGTAGTCCCAGCTACTGAGGAAGCTGAGGCAGGAGAATCACTTGAACCCAGGAGGCGGAGGTTGCAGTGAGCTGAGATCACACCATTGTACTCCAGCCTGGGCAACAGAGTGAGACTCAAAAGAACGGAAACCCAAACACCACGTTTTCACTCATAGGCGGATGATGAGCAATGAGAACACTTGGGCACAGGGAAGGGAACAACACTCACAGGGCTGGGTGGGGGGATGGAGGGGAGGGAAGGGGGGACAGCGGAGGGGCAGGGAGGAGAGGGAGGGATAACACCAGGAGAAATGCCTGATGTAGGCAATGGGGGGTTGGGGAGGATGGAGACAGCACACCACCGTGGCATGCATGTACCTATGCAACAATCCCGCAGGATGCAGGATGTGCACATGTACCCCAGGGCCCAAATACAATTTTAAAAAGATGTAATTTGTTGATTGAAGCCACTAAGTTTGTGACAATATATGACAGCATCCATAGGGAAAACCTTAACAGGTGCACTGCCCGTTTGCGGACTCCTAAGTTGGACGATGGCTCAGTGATATTCACGGTCATATTTCTTCATCCCAAGTCCTGGCCACTCAGTAGTCATCAAATGTCTTTTTGTCCTAATGGATCAATGACATTCCCGTTTTGATGGTTCTCAGAACCCTCTCCTCTTACAGGGTTACAATGTGGCAACATGCCTTGCTTTGCAGGTTAATCACTTCTCTGAGTGTTGGTTGGCCTTGAGAGGATTGGATTCGGACCACACACTTCAACATCTTAATTAAGTAGCTGGCTCAAGTCTTCTCCTTCTCCTCTAAGATGACTCGGTTCCCCAGCACCTTTTGAAAGGCACGTTAAAGCAGCCATCATTCTAAGAATCTCCTTTGTGCCCAAGCTCCAAATGTGTGGAGACTCACAAAAGAAAATGTATGAGGTTTATTTCTTCATTTTTGCACCTTCAGAAAAACAACCTGTTAAGCACCAAAGATATCTTTATGTGTTTGACTAATATCAGATTTTAAAAGCACAAGGAAAGTTCTTGAGGTTTGAAGTTTGCCTCTGAAAAGGACTGAGTGTAATTGGAAAGCAGTCAGTCCAGCATGGTTCATTGGAGAGACCTGTTTAACTTTAAGGCACAAAAGGTTCTTAGGAATTTTAGCTTCCTCTTTTTTAGCACGACTGTGAGAACACCCTGAAGGGTATCTGGAAATGGTGTAAATCCCATTGCCCTTTTTTCTCAGCAGTAAATGAAATCTCATACCAATAAAGCAGTAAAAATTGTATTTTATCATTAATAGTCTCTACATGTTCCAAGAGCTTAAAAAAACTGATTGTTCAACGTGTCTGCTTTGATGAGAGGTGGGAGGGGCACTCCTGTGAATTGTCACATATAAAACATTCTCTGAGCTTTCTTAGCCATCTGTAAACGATTCTTTAAATTGTTTGGAAACCCATACGTGCTTTGGAGAAAGTCAAATGAACATTTAAAACGTTTTACTGCAGTTGGCAAAACAACAACAACAAAAACAAAAAGCAGTTCAACCGTGTGAAACAGAAAAACAGATGTTTATTGACTTCCATAAAGAAGTCACCATTGGGTTTCAGGTATGGCTTGATCCAGGAGCTCCAACAGTATCTCAGCACCAGTTTTGGTCTTCTCACATTTTAGCTCTGGATTCCCCTGTGTGGATTCCTTGGCCCCAGCACTTCCCAGGCTGTCCCCAGCACTTCCAAGTTCTTATCGTTCTTTCTACTCATAGTCCTTGCAGAAAAGCAAATCACCTATCTCCCAAGAATTCCAATCAACATCTCATGCCTCTGGTTGACCAAATCAGATGTCATACCTGAACCACTTTGGCTCTGATGGGCCCACCTGAGTCACAGATCGACCTTGGGAACTTCCTTTAGAAGCGCTTGGCCTGACAGTGCAGTGAAGTTGGTTTTATGAAGGAAAGTTGAGGTTCTGACATCCACATTATTAACAGAACAAGTGTTTGGAATAGCAGAAGCCCTTGCCAGGGACCGTGTCTTTTAAGTCCTGCGCTAAGAGGAGGAGTATTGTCAGCACATGTAATAATGAGTGCTCACAAAGAGGAGCCTGTGGCAGGGGCCACCCAGGGTCTAGTCCGGTGCCTGGCCCTGAGCCACCAGGTGGCCATTCTCCTTCTTTGGGTCTCTGTAGATGGGCCTGGAGGACATCACATTAAGCGAAATAAGCCAGACACAGAAAGACAGATACCATAGGATTTCACTCATATGCGAAATCTAAAATTAAAACAGAGAGTTGATTTCGTAGAAGCAGAAAGTAGAGCTGTGGTTGCCAGAACTACGGGAGCCAAATGGAAAGACTGTGGGGTGGATGGGGAGAGGCTGGGTAATGGGTCCACAGCGACAGCTGGGCAGGAGGAAGCCGTTCGGGTGTTTTACTGCATGGTGGGTGAAGATGTTAACAGTGAGGCCTCGTATATTACCAAATAGCTAGACAAGAGGCCTTTGAATGTTTTGACTACAAAGAAATGATAAATGTGTGATGGATATGCTAAATAATTTGACCATTATACAACATATATATGTATCAAAATATCAAACCGAGCCCCATAAATATATACAATTGCAATGTGTCAATGCATTTTAAAAAATAAAATACATGTAGAAGCAGGAATGTGACTTTACAAAGCATAGGTTTACTTCAACTCTAAAATTCCAAGATAAAGAATTCAGTCTTCCTCAAGGCTGCTGTTGCTTATGATAGACATTTTCTCTGCCTTGTGATTCCTTTACCTTCTGCTGAAAATGATCCTACCCCCTGCGTCCATGGGTTGGTGACATGTGTTAATCCCACCCATGAGTTGGTGACATGTATTAATGCTGTTTTTCAAGATGGTGGCATCATCCTTTTCTTTCCCCTTTGTGGTTGTATAAAGTCAAATGACCAGTTCTTCCTAAAAAGCATTTAATTACCAGCTGAAAAGCCTCCTGAGCAGTCTTTCTGTCTGGCTCCGTGTTTGACAGCATTCAAGGCACTGGCTGCTTAAGTAGCCTGGGTCCCACAGCATGAGGTCAGGAAGAGCAGCAGCCCCAGCTGGCCTGAGGCAGGAGTGCACGAGGAGGAAGTCAACCTTTTTGAAAACACCAGGGCGATGAGATTGTTTGATAATGACCTGATAACCTTGCTTGTCCAGACTGATGCAGGATGCTCACGGGGATGCCCTTCATCCACGAGCCTGTGCCCTGGCTGCAGATGAGTAATTAAGGCCCGGGAACACACTGTGCAGCTGACCCGATCAGATTCTCCCCCGATCAGATTCTCCCCCTAGCACATTAGACTGGAAAGGAAAGCCACAGAGCCCGGGGTCCTTTCAAGCCGATGCTCACTGACAGCAGACGTGTGAGCTCCTGCTGGGGTCCCTTTCCAGTCCTGGTTCTTGCCCTTCTGCAGACCTGCTTTCTCAGCTGTTTTTTACATTCTGACGTTTGTCCCAGTATCTTTTCTGTAAATCCCTACGTTGCTTCACTGATCCAAAGCTGCTTTCTGCTGCTGGCAGTGAATGCCTGGCCTTGAACCCACTGTGAGGCTTAGCCAGGCCAAAATCACTCAGGAGGGCCTTTGAGGGTCACGATGACAGAACCTGACTAAAGAACGGGCGACAAATTCATCTTTGCTCCGTTTCAGACCCTCTCTGCCTCATCCTATGCCAGGACCTTCAGCAGTTTTCCAGCCCCTGGCTACTGTGGCAACAAACTCCCCGTTGACTCTGAGGACTTTTCTCTGACACTGAAGGGGGGTCTCCCTGCACGTCCAGGCTGTCCTTCGCTAGGGCTCTCCAGTGCACTTTGACACGGGAAACTTTACGGACAGGCACATACATCTTACCCAGAGACAGAGAGAAATTTGTGCCCCACAGACCAAACCACTGACCAATTAAAAAAGGAAAGCAGTTGATAAATTTCTCCCCAAATGGGCTGTTCTGAGAAGCATTCCTTTGTACTTCAGAAAGTCTGGCCACAGTGAGCGATCTCTGGTGCCTGATACCGATGCTAACGAGCTTGTTAGTGCACACCCACACGGGCCTCCTTGATTCCCCTACTCACCTCTCTTTCCCCAGTCCCTCTCCGAGGGCTGGCATGCCCCGACCCCCGATATTAATAGCACATAAGCTTTGCTGGCTTCGGGCTCTGTTATCCAGGAAATACCGATTGAGCTACTGTTTATGAGTTAGTCGGAAGAAACTGGCACTTCCTCTCTCTTGGATGCCTTTAAGGTATCACACACTGTGGATGGGGAGGTTTAGGAAACTTTAGGAAAACAGAATTACAGCTGATATCCAGATTTATCTGTCACTCGAGGGAAGAAACAGGGATGGAGTTGAGAAGCTTCTGACACTTGTCTACTGACCATCAAAAGCACAGAGGCAAAGTCTGTGACACAAAATATTCTCGTATTTGGCACAAAAGAACATCTTGTTGCTTCTAGGATGGAACTAAAGGTGATTTCGAAGCGACCAGGGAGGTAACTCTGTTGCAGTGAGCAGAGCGCTGTGCTTAGATTAAAATACCTGTTCTTCCACTTTCCCTTTCGAAAACCCTTTAACCTCACCAGGCATCTCTTCACAATAACGTGGGAGGTTTAAATGAAGTAAGGTACTCAAAATCATGCCGTGCATAAAAAGCAATCGAGGCGGAGGTTGCGGTGAGCCGAGATCGCGCCATTGCACTCCAGCCTGGGTAACAAGAGCGAAACTCTGTCTCAGAAAAAAAAAAAAATGGCCGGGCGCGGTGGCTCACCCCTGTAATCCCAGCACTTTGGGAGGCCGAGGCAGGTGGATCACGAGGTCAAGAGATCGACACCATCCTGGTTAACATGGTGAAACCCCGTCTCTACTAAAAATACAAAAAATTAGCTGGGCAAGGTGGCGCGTGCCTGTAATCCCAGCTACTCAGGAGGCTGAGGCAGGAGAATTGCCTGAACCCAGGAGGCGGAGGTTGCAGTGAGCCGATTGCACCACTGCACTCCAGCCTGGGTAAGGAGAGCAAAACTCCATCTCAAAAAAAAAAAAAAAAGCAATCCTAAGAGTGTTGTTTTTCAAGCTAGACTTCTAGCGAAGCATAGTGGAATGCTTACAGTTGCATGAGCTGGGGTTCTCCAGAGAAACACACACACACAGAGAACTCATGTGTGTGTGTGCGTGTTAATATACATATGCATATATATGTGTGCATGCATGTTCATATATATGTATGTGAGTATCTGTGTGTGCACGTTTGTGTGTATCATTGGCCCTTTGTATTTGTGAGTTCCACATTTGTAGATTCAACCAACCACAGGTGGAAAATACTCAGAAGAATAAATAAATGCAAAGTAACAGTACAACAATTAAAAAGAATACAAGATATAGAAATACAGTATAACAACCCTCCATATAACATTTACATTGTAGTAGGTATTGTAAGTAATCTAGTAGAGATGACTTAAAGTGTATGAATAGATGTACATAGGTTATATGCAAATATTAAGACATTTCATATAAGAAATTTGAGCAACCTCAACTTTGCTGTTCATTGTGTCCTGGAGCCAATCTCCTGTGAATACAGTGGGATGACTGTTTAAGAGTGTGTGTGTGTGTGTGTGTGTGTGTGTGTGTGTAAAGAATTATTATACGGAATTGGCTCATATGATTTCAGAGGCAGGGAAGTCCAAATTCTGCAGCACGAGTCTGGCCACCAATGTTCTACAATGGTCATCTTTGTGGAACTACAAAGAACCAGTGCTGCAGGTGAAGAGCAAAGGCAGTCTGCTGAGAGTTCCTTCTTCCTTGCAGGAGGCCAGACTTTTTGTTCTATGTACGCCTTCAGCTGACTGTAGGAGTCCCACCCACATTATGCAGGGCAATTTGCTTTACACAAAGTTCATCTCATCAAAAAAAAAACCCTAACAGAAACACTCAGGATAACATTTAACCAAATATCTGGACACACTGTGGCCCAGGCACATTGACACACAAAATGAACTATCATGATAGGAAATGATTATTTATCAAAACTCCCACGAAAGTGAAGAAAACAGTACACAGTCACAGAAGATGTTTCAGCAAAATGTTGAAAGATGGAAAGTATGATCATTCAGTAACTAGATTAGCAGAGCAGAGGTAGCTAACTGCCTGCAGAGGGGTTGTGGGAGCAAACACTGAAAACAACACAGAAAATAAAAATGCTTGGGACTTGGAGGTTCCTGGTATCTTGGAAATCCACAGTGTGTGATAGAGCTGAAAACATGAAGGCAAGTTAAAACTCTATGTAAGAAATATTTTACACTCCCCACATCCCCTCCCTTAGCCTTTGCATCAGTCACCTGCCCCTTAAACTCCCACTGGAATACTGTCTAGAAAGTGTAAATGAGAGATGTTCTGGCATCTGGGGCACCTGTCCCAGCTGAGAGACAGGGTGAGGCCCTGCTTTGAGCATGGGGTGCAGCTGTCAGGATTCATAGATCATGGTGAGATTCTCCCTAGGCTACCTTCTTTATTTAAGCCCCAAATCACTAAGACAGATAGGGCAGGCAATTGATGATTTTATTACAAGCTTCATTGCATTGTTTCAGTTTATAAAATATTTCATCTAATGACCTTGTTTTCCAGATTAGGGGATAGACATAAAGACCTGCCAGCCATTGATTACCAACACCCGTAATCTGTATTCAAGGCATTGAAAATCTTGCAGGGTATTCTGAATCGTGGTAAAAACATTGGATTTTAGTTCATACACTTCCTTCTATTCTAATTCTATAAATGTTAATGATCCACATATGGAAATAGTGTCCCGAGCCATTAACATTAAAATGAAAGGTAAATAGTTTTATAACTTTACAATAGTGGAATCCAGTTTCTTTTTCAAGTTTCCAAATGCTGCTCATTATCAGGAATGAAATCTCAGTTACTGTGGGGGCCCCTTCTCATTTTCATTTTTGCTTGTGTTTATGCTCTGGGAAGCCACAGAACAGGAGTCCACAACCATCAGGATATGGACTAGTATCAGTCTGTGGCTGATTAGGAACTGGGCTGCACAGCAGGGGGTGAGTGATGGGCAAGTGAGTGAAGCTTCATCTGTGTTGACAGCCGCTCCTCATGATTCATGTTACTACCTGAGCTCTACCTCCTGTCAGATCAGTGGTGGCATCAGGTCTGATGCCACAGGAGCATTCTCACAGGACCGCAAACACTCCTGTGAACTGCACATGCGAGGGATCCAAGTTGCGAGCTCCTTGTGAGAATCTAATGCCCAGTGATCTGTCACTGTCTCTCATTACCTCCAGACAGGACCATCTCATTGCAAGAAAACAAGCTCAGGGCTCCCACTGGTTCTACATTGTGGTGAGTTGTAGAATCATTCACTGTAGAGTTGTAGAATTATGTCATCGTATATTACAATGTGAGAATGATAGAATAAAGTGCACAGTAAGTGTAATGTACTTGAATCATCTCAGAACCATCCCTCCACCAGTCTGTGGAAAAATCGTCTTCTACAAAACTGGTCCCTGGTGCCAGAAAGGCTGGGGACTGCTGCCCCAGAACACACGTCCAAAGCATGTGGGGATGAAGTGTCTGGCTGAATAACGTCTTCATGTAGGTGTCATCTGAGACCCAGTTGTCCATCTGGCTTTAATGCATTGGCTCCGCTGCTCCCGAGTCATCAGGAAGACCTTGTGAACCCCCACTAATATGGTTAACTGACTCGAGTCCAGAGGCTCTTGTGACTACTTCCGTGACACTCCTGGGCACATAAGGATGCTTCCGCTGCCCCTGTACCACCCTGGGGCACAGGGACTCCCCAGGATGATATGCAAAACCCTGTCGGTCTAGTCAAGTCTCTGTCAGTTTCTCTCTCTGGATACCCTCCACATCCCTGGGAACAGATAACAGGGTCCTTCTACTCTCTCATCACCTCTCTCCTCGGCGCTTTCTGGGAAACAGACCCACCAACATCTCTACTTCTCCACTGACCACCCTCCCTCCCTTTAAGTTTGAGGACTAAGTCGTAGATATGGAGCAGCCCTTGTTAGACATGGAGTCTTCGTTCAATTCCTTAGCATTTCCTATGCCTTTTCTGTAGACTTTTGGAAATAAAAAGCCAAGGAAAGGTCTTTCTCTCCTTTTTTCATTTTCTCCTCTACTTTCTCACATCTCATCCCACAAAGTGGCATAATTAACTATGAATACGTCTGAGTTATTGATAATTATATGGTATTAAAAGTTATTTCTTTGTAATCTTTGATAATATCAATTGTACTTACTGGGTGATATCCTTGCATTTATCTATACTCGTCTATATTAACAATAATCAGTGGCAGGATAGGAGGAACCAGAGGTTAGGTTTATCAATCTGAGACTGAATTGAGATGCTCATGAGGAGGGTAGCAGTGAGCTAGTCTGTTTTCCTTTGGTCATGAACCCTGGCCCTTCTCTAATGAAAGGATTCTCCATAAAGGATAGATCAATCTCATTTGCACTCATTGGTGTGATTTGATTAGCAATGAAGTACTTGGATAGCTCCTTCTTCTCTATGAGAATCTTTGGTTAATCGAGTGTCAGTTACAGCTACTTTCAGACAGGCGAATGGGGAGCAAGATGACAGGCTTCTTCCATTGTTTCTCTGCTGACCACATTAAGATTACATTTTGGAAAGAGCAGAGAAAATATTATCATGAAGACCAAGCTTCTTATTTATCAGTGTAACAAAAAGGAGGACTTGGGAGTCCTCTTATTGCTGAGGATGAATTTATTTTGCTAAATCATGGGGAAAATGTTAAGTGGACCAATAGATCTGAATGTCGTTCCTTATTAACATTCTTCCAGCTCATGCTTATCAATTTCACCCTAACATGATAGGCATGCCCCTATCATAACCTGCAACACTTTCTCCCTTCCATGGAGGTGGGGGCTGTGGGCTCACATGAGAAAGCTTCCTGCCCCACCTTCTATCTCCCATTTTACTCCCCCAACCCCCTTGAAACCCATTTATTTTGTCCTTCTGATTCCTCCCAGCAAAGCTTTTGTTCTTCTTCCATTCTTCCATAATTATGATGTTGGCTTTGACCTTCTCCAGCCTCCCAGCCTCTGCTCAGAACAGAAATCAGACTTTCCTTCTCTGACCCTCAATAGCCCACAGTCATTTCCAACCCCTTTTCCCATAGAGTTTCTCCCACTTCCAACTCCTCCACCAACACACCATATACAATTCTAGGGGGAAGCAGGTGGGGGGCCCTTGAGGAGAAACCTGTGGAGCATGTGCTGTCAGAATAACTAAATCAAGACTTCTTTGCAGAGAGCCTGGGGTCCAATGCCATAGCCCGTGCTCCAATTTTTACAGACATCTTCCATAGCCTTTGTTCTGTTACAAACGTAGTTTAGTCTCTTGAAAGTTGACCCATCCAGGTGGCGAGGGAAGAGGTGGAGGACTCTATCTCAGTTTAATAGCTCAGTTTCAGGCAAAAAGGCATCTAGAACAAGAAGAAAACAAGAGAGTTGCAATTATTTGAGAACGTTGTAAGGAGGAGCCAAATGCAAAGATTATAGTTAAGATGAATTCCTCTCTAAGAAAGCCTACCAAAGCGCAGTTGCGCATCATTGCTTTTAACCCACAAGCAGCCTTCAGAAATGAACCCCAGGAAGATGAAACCTCATTATTTAACTTAATTCCTCAATAATGAACGCATCTATTAGCATGCATTAAAAGTAGAGCTGCATAATATGAAAACAAAATAGAAAATAAATCCTGCAGAGGGACTTCTCCAGCCATGCCACACTGACGATGGGGAGTTTATAGTTAACTTGAAATCAGAAGGATTTAGTCTCCATATCTGCAAGTAAAATCCTGTTTCCCTTCTCTCTTCAGTGTAGCCCAGTGGTTCTTTAATATTCACGTCCAGGAAAATCACTTTGTTGCTTTGGGTACATGAAACCTTCAACACTATACTTTATGGGCAATTTAAGGAAAATTTTAAGAGTAATGAACTTTTTTTTTTTTTGAGACGGAGTTTCACTGTTGTTACCCAGGCTGGAGTGCAATGGCGCGATCTCGGCTCACCGCAACCTCCCCCTCCTGGTTTCAGGCAATTCTCCTGCCTCAGCCTCCTGAGTAGCTGGGATTACAGGCACGCGCCACCATGCCCAGCTAACTTTTTTTGTATTTTTAGTAGAGACGGGGTTTCACCATGTTGACCAGGATGGTCTCTATCTCTTGACCTCGTGATCCGCCCACCTCCGCCTCCCAAAGTGCTGGGATTACAGGAGTGAGCCACCGCGCCCGGCCAAGAGTAATGAACTTTATGCAATTTCTGCCTTAAGCTCTGACTCTAGGACTGAATCCTCTAGGAAAATGCAACTTCATTATTCAGTAAATAGAGAATCTGGACCTACCAAATTAATGAGGTCTGCACTGAAAATGTATCCTTGCCATAGGTTACAAATCATTTAGTTGAGGTCAACAACTTAAAAGACTGTCTGCTTTTATTGTGAATGTTAATTACAGAAATGATTTCTGAATATATTACCATGTTTAAAATATTGCAAATAAGGCTACCACCCCACATCCTGAAACCTTGTCCCCTCATCAGAAATGAACAAAGTGTATATCCTTCTAAACCTTTTTCTATGCTTTTACACACATTTGTGCACACATAAAACCTATACCAAATTTTTGTGATTTTATTTCAACAAAAATGGTTTCCCTCTGTAGCTATTGTTTTGCAGCTTCTTTTTCTTTTGATCAGCAGTGATTCTTGAGTTCTACTCATGTGTGTCCACAAAGACCTAGCTTATTTCTGCTAGCTGCAGCTTAGCTGTGTTAATCAGAATAGTGTTGGTTATAGTGCGGTAACATGTCATTTGGAGTCTGTGTCTTAGCACAGCAGAAACCTGTTTCTCACTCATGTAAAGTTGAGTCTGGGTGGTCAGGGATGCCCTTCCTTGCAGTGACTCAGGGATGTTCCCACCTCAACGCTTGGCTTCCAAGATAACCTGGAAGGGAAACAGAGAGGTAAGGCAAAGCATTGACTCACTTGTGAACTTTTCATTTTAAAATAAGATGAGTTTAAATATATGTTACAAAAACAGTCGAATTCTCATAGTTCCTTGACTAAGCTTCCCTAAATGTTAATATGTTGCATAATCACAGTACAATGATCAAAACCAAGAAATAAACATTGATATGAACCTATTAATAAATACAGACCCATTCACATTCCACCAGTTGTCCTTTTTTTGGTGTATGTGACCCAATCCTGAGTTGCACACTGTGTCAGGTGGCGGTATCTGCTTAGTCTCTCTCAGGCCTGAGTAATTTCTTACACTCTAGGCCTTGTCTTGATTAATTGATTGATTGATTGATAGTGATGAGGTCTTGCTATGTTGCCCAGGCTGGACTTAAACTTCTGGGCTCAAGTCATCCCCCTCCTCAATCTCCTGAGTAGCTGGGACTTCAAGCAGGTGCTAGACCCCTGACCTTGCCATTTTTCATCAGCACTAACGAGTTAGTTAGTAGATTACCCCTCAATATGAATTTGGTTAACTTTTTTGTGATTGAATTCAGGTTGTTCGTTTTTGATTTTTCAATTGCAGCAAGGACAATTAACATTAGTTCTTTTTTTAAATTAATTTTTTTTTTGAGATGGAGTTTTACTCTTGTTGCCCAGGCTAGAGAACAATGGCACCATCTTGGCTCACTGCAGCCTCCACCTTCTTGGTTCAAGTGGTTCTCCTGCCTCAGCCTTTCGAGTAGCTGGGATTAATAGGCTCCCACCACCACACCCAGCTAATTTTTGTATTTTTAGTAGAGATGGGGTTTCACCATGTTGGCCAGGCTGGTCTTGAACTCCTGACCTCAGTTGATCCACCCACCTCACTCTTCCAAAGTGCTGGGATTACAGGTGTGAGCCACTGCACCCAGCCAGAACAATTAACATTACTTTTACCTTCTTAACAAAATGCCGAGTGCTCCATACATTACCGTTAACTATAGGCACAAGGTTTTACAGATCTCTTGAATTTATTCACTTTACGTAACTTAACTTTATGCCTCTTTGAGCAACCTCTACCCATTCTCCCCAGTACCCCAGTCCCTGGCACCTACCATTCTACTGTCTGCTTCTATGAGTTTGACTGCTTTAGAGACCTCCTGTGGATGGAGATCTCTAAATCATACAGTATTTGTCCTTCTGTGACTGGCTCATCTGACTTAGCATAATGTCCTTAAGGTTTATCCACGTTGTCACACGTTGCAGGATTTTCTGCTTTATTAGGCTGAATAATATCCCATCGTGTGTATGTAGTACACTTTCTTCATATGCTCATTCACGGACGGACATTTAGGTTGTTTCCCTGCCTTGGCTATTGTGAACATTCTTCAGCAAACAGGTGAGTGCTCTTATCTCTTCCAGATCCTGATTTCAATTATTTTAGATAAATACCTAGCAGTCCCATTTTAAATTATTTTGAGGAACCTCTGTACCGTTTTGCATAGCAGCTGCACCATTTTGCATTCTTACCAACAGTGTACAAGGAACCTGGTTTCTCCACGTGCTTGTCGACACTTGCTGTCTGTCTTTATAATAATAACCATTCTAACAGGCAGGAGGTGGTATCTCATTGTGGTTTTGATCTGCATTTCTCTGATGATGAAAGACGTTGAGCACCTTTTCATGCATCTCTTGGCCATTCGTACATCGTCTTAGGAGAAATATCTATTTAAGTCTTTAGCCCATTTTAAATTGAGTTCTTAATGGTTTGTTGCTGCTGCTATTGAGCTGTATGCGTCTCTCCTTTTCGGGACGAACCCCACATCAGATCTCTGGCCTGCAATTGTTGTCTCCTGTTTCACAGATTGCCACCTTACTCTGCTCGTTTGTCTTCTTGCTGTGCGGAAGTTTTTAGCCTGATGCAATCCCACGTGTCTATTTTTGCATTTGTTTCCTGTACTTTTGGTGACATATTTATGAAATCTTTGTTGAGACCCATGTCATGGAGCTTTTCCCCTATTTAACTGTTCAACACATTTCGAGTTGATGTTGTGCATGGTGCAACATAAGGGTCCAATTTAATTCTTTTGCATGCGAATATACAGGTTTCAAAAACTTATATTGAATGACAGAGGACTCCAAATAGTCAAAATAGTCTTGAGAAAGAAGAATAAAGCCATAGGCACCACATTTTCTGATTTCAAAATGTATTACAGTGCCACAGTGCTTAAAACAATATGTCTCTGGTGTGAAGACAGATACATTGACCAACGGAACAGAATAAAGGGCCCAGAAATAAATACACACGTGCATAGTGAACTGTTCTTTGATAAGGGTGTCAAAAACACATAATGGGGAAAGGACAGTCTCTTCACCAAATGGTGCTAGGAAAACTAGATAGCCACATGCAAAAGATCATGGTTTTTTGACACGAATACCATGAAAGCTATGCTGGGCATCTCTCAGTGCATCAGATCAGAAGGAGTATGATGCTGATATTTCCTGTTGTCTTGCTCATATTCCTGATTGCCCAACGCTCCAGAATATTCTCCCAACATAAGAATGAGAGAGGTTGAGAAATCTTCTTTTCCTAGGTGCCCAGGAAAAGGCAGAGTGATGAACACAGCACTGTCACCTCTGCAATAGAATCCCATCGTGTGATTACCTTTCTGTTTATTTAGCCATGCACTGTGCTCTTAATTTTTCATGCCTAAAAACAATCCTACAGTGTACTCATCTGAACCTGTCTCCTTGGTCACAATCCCAGTAGACTACCCATGCTCAGTGTCCTTAAAAATATCTCAGCTGAACTATAAGAAGATGAGGACAGCTTCAGATATAGCCGTGGTGATATGTTTTCTGAATTTTATTAAACGCCATACATGAAACACCAATGCCCACGTATATTTTGGGTTCTGTA
Organism: Leontopithecus rosalia; assembly: GCA_028533165.1. NCBI lineage: Eukaryota > Metazoa > Chordata > Mammalia > Primates > Cebidae > Leontopithecus > Leontopithecus rosalia. The sequence continues at coordinate 3,020,025 of CM052656.1, forward strand.
CTCCTTCTGCTTTGCCGTCAGCTATTTTTCCTATAATGATTTAAAGTAGATTGCAGCAGGCTGGTATGTCTGAAACTCACATTTTAGTTGTATTATTTTTAGTTTAACTTCCTTTCTAATGAACCTAAAGCTGGAGAAACTTTCTTTCCAGAATTGGACACTGAGGAGGTTGGTTGCCACAGCCTCCTGTAAACCGTTCCTCTAAAATAAACCTTTCTTGTTAGCAAGAAGGAAACCATGGATTTAATAGCATATAATTTTTTTTAAAAGTGTCTTATCTGAACCAATAGAAATATGAGGCTGTGAGAAGTAGTTAATAAAGTTAGATCATGTCAACACAGTGTGACGAAAGGAAATCTAGATCGGAAGACTCATCTCTGATGACAGGTTGTGACGGGTTGACCGGGGAAGTGAGATGGAGATACCATCCCAGTGAGAAGAGTGATGTGGACTGAAATTACATGTTCTACAGTGATGGAGGGAGAAAAAAAGGTACTTTTCACACCTGTATTTTAGGCAGCTTGATTTAAATGTAAATGGCTGTGCCATATCAAAATAGAAACTTGTCTGAAAAAACAATGATGAAAGTAAATTTCAGTCATTCCACTTTTAGTAGAATATTTTTCCCCAGTCAAGTAATATACCAATAGTAGCTGGCTGGGGAGAGGTTATTCCATTTCTGGGATCATAATGGGAGACACAGTCAGTCAGTCAGTCTCTCTCTCTCTCTCTCTCTCTCTCTCTCTGTCTGTCTGTCTCACTCTCGACAGAATCTCACTCTGTCACCCAGGTTGGAGTGCAATGGCATGATTTCAGTTCACTGCAACCTCCACCTCCCAGGTCCAAGCCTCCCAAGTAGTTGAGATTATAGGCGTGTGCCACCACACCTGGTTAATTTTTTTTGTATTTTTAGTAAAAACAGGATTTCACCATGTTGGCCAGGGTGGTCTTGAACTCCTGACCTCAAGTGATCCACTTGCCTTGGCCTCCCAAAGTACTGGGATTACAGGCAGGAGTACTGGGATTACAGGCTCCTGGCTGGGAGCCTCTCTGTCATCTTCCTGTTTGATGGTACTGATCTTGGATTGCTGCACTAGCTGTCCCTCCTGCACAAAGGGCCACATCCCCTCTTGGGGCCATTGACTCAGTGGCATGGAAGAAATCCTCCATTGCTTTTGTAAATATAATTTATTGAGGTGAAAGTTGAATAACATTAAATTAAGCATTGAAGAGAACAATTCAGCGGCATTTAGTTTCACGATGCTGTGCAAACACCCCTCTCCAACACGTGTCCATCACTCCATGGTCCGGCCATGTACCCCTTAGCAGGCTCTCCTCACTGCCCCCTCACATCTGGCAACCACCAATCTGCCTTTGGTCTCTATGGATTTATTTATTCCAGATGCTTCCTATCAGTGGAATCACATAATATGCAAGTTTTTGCATCTGGTTTCTTTCACTTGCCATAATAATGTCCTTGAAGTTCATCCATGTTGTAGCTTGTATTTACACTTAATTCCTTTTTTATGGCTGAATAATATTCCATCGTATTTATATGCTGTATTTTGTTAATTTGTACATCCATTGATGGGCACTGGATTCTTCTCACCCTTGCCTATTGTACATAGTCCTGCCATGAACATGTGTGAACATGTTTGTTTGAACACCCGTTTTCAGTTATTCAGGGTATATACCTTGGCAGGGAATTGTGGGGTCAAATACAAATCTGTATTCCATTCCATCTTAAACTGAAGTTCTGTGTGGCAGATATCATGGTTTTGTGGTTAAAGAATCCTCAACCTACAAGTTTGTTCAGAGACACACTAGAAATTTAAGAGTTGTTGTAGCTAAATGTTACTGAGTGCCTTAAAATGACTCTTTTATTACTCTTGCGTGATTCCACAGGTTGACAAACTCAAGCTGAGTGTGTTCTGTTTCAGATGACGTAGATGGGTCTTCAGGCATCTGGGGACTAGATTAGGCCAAACTGTTTCATGCCCATGTCCAGCTGAGCCAGGGCTCCACAGGAGAGCCTCATCCTTCTTCAGGTACCTACCACATGGCTGGATTCTAAGAAGGAGTTTCAAGAATGAGAAAGAAGCTGCTCATCAGCTTAAGGTTTTATATGCCACTCCCAGTGTTTCCCATTGGTCACATGATCACAGGCAAGTTCATACTGAAGGGGTTGCGGAGAAGTGAGCTCCTCCCCCGCCATGTGCATGTACACAGAGAGGAGGAACTGCTGAAGCCTGTCTCCAGAGGCCCACTACCACCGGCGGTACAGTGTCGGTGAAGGAGAGAACAGAAGCACTTGGACAAAGTGCCTCTGTCTTAGAGCAGTGGACGTTCTCATCTTGTATATTGGCCTGAGGCTGCTGGAGTATGGAAACCCGGCTTTCTCATCACTGCAGCCATCTGCCCTATCTCCCCATCATGGCAGAGAAAAGACAATTCCATCTTCAAAGACATATCTTGAAAATCATTCAGTACTTTGGGAAAAAGAATCAGTAGAGATATGTTTTTATATTTATGCAAGCATGAGAAAATATTAAAGAGATGAGATTAAAAATAGCTAATAGAAGGCCAGGCATGGTGGCTCATGCCTATAATCCCAGCACTTTGGGAGGCGAAGGTGGGCAGATCACTTGAGGTCATGAGTTTGAGACCAGCCTGGCCAAGATGGTGAAACCCCATCTCCACTAAAAATATAAAACGTAGTTGGGCATAGTGGTGAGCACCTGTAATCTCAGCTGCTTGGGAGGCTGAGGCGAGAAAATCGATTGAACCTGGGAGGCAGAGGTTACAGTGAGCCAAGATAGTGCCATTGCACTCCAGCCTAGGTGATAGAGCAAGACTCCAACTCAAAAAAAAAAAAAAAAAGCTAATATATATTGGAAGGATTTCTCCTGCATCCCAAGAAAAAAGCAGAGTGCCTGCAGTGTGTGATTGTGAGTTAAACGTGAGCCATTTGACTGTTTATCATGTTTGAGCAAATAAAGGGAGGAATGGCCACAGTTTGCAGGAGGATGGGATTTGCTCTAAGAATTCCCCTAATGGGAGTTTTAGAATGTCAGTATACATAGGGACTAATTTCTCTCAAGCTTTCTTTTTCTACGTTGTTAAGATGTGAAGCTTATTTCCGTTTTAGGGTTTTTGTACTTGATAGTTTCTCCACCTGGAATAAGCTTCCCCGGATTTCACGTGCTTTGTCCCCTCTCGTTGCTTTAGATCTCAGAAGGAAGGTCTTACTGGAAAGCTGGCCCTGCATATCCTGTCTAAAGGAGGCCTCCCTCTCTGACTTCGATGTGTGCTCACCCCTGTCCCACTGGGCTCTTCTTCTGTGTCAGTAGCAGTAGGGTCACGCCATGGGGCAGGTGAATGTGGCCCCAGTATCCTGGCAGTCTGCTGACACTGTAACAGTCGCATGAACCCTGAAGCCAAATTACCTAGATGGAAAGTCTGAGCTCCACCACTTCCTACCTATGACCCTGAGCTTCTCTCTTAACCTCTCTGTCCATCGTTTTTCACTTTTGTGAAGCTAGGACACTCCCATGCATCTTGTGATGGCGATTTCATGAGAGAGTCCTTGTTAAGCACTTAGGAGAGGGCCTGGCACATAGGAAGTGCTGTTCATCATCTTCAGAGCACGTGTTGCCCTCTGAAATTGTCTTACCATGTGTGTATTTATTATCTCTCTACTCCACTAGAAGGTAATTTCTACAAGAGTCTCCCCTTTTCTGTCGTCATCTCCGCTGAATGACCAGGGCCAGGAAGAATGCCTAATTCATTATAGATGCTCAATAAGTGGTTGTTTGATTCCTGAATGCCCAAATGAAGAATTGAATGGATGAGTGAGTGAATGAATGAGTCAGTGAATGACAGATCTATAGCTGTCAGCTCCTGCCTGGTAAATCCCCTTGCTACTTAGTGTAAGTAGATCCTCTGAGAAGACTTGGGAATCAGATATTCTTTATCCTGTTGTACCCAGAAAACCCACACATTCTGGAACATAGGAGCAGAAATGCAAACGTGATGCCCACAAGACTTTACTGACCAAAGTGTGTTCGTCTGGCCCCACAGGTGAGAAAAAGCATCACCGGTCCAGCAGTTCATAGTTGAGATTCTTTTCTGTTTGTTCATTGTCCATGCTTTTGGCCATGTCCTCCAATAGATTATCATGATCTGAAGGGTTCTTGAGGTCTCCTGGGTACAGCCGTCATCTCAGTAACTCAGATATACAAGAAATGTAAAATTCTCTGGAGTTTTCTAATTTTCAACTTAATTTCCATTTTCACCTACTTTCCACCTACCTCCCAGATGATCCAAAGTCCAAACACACTTTCTTTGGGACCGAATATAAACTCACTGCGGTTTTTCTTACTGCCACACTTTGGGGTCAGGAGAGGGTCTCCAGATCTCCAGGAAAATGCGTTCCACCTGGTCTTCGGTTGTGAGTCAACCTGGATCATAGCTGGTGTTCATCTGGACCTCAGATACGTAGCAACTACAGATGTGGGGGCTTTCACAGTCATGCCGTTGGGAGCTGCAGGAGACTTTGGATCTACCCCCAACCTCACTTTCATGCAGATATTTTTTATGTGCCAGCTGCTGTCTTCCAGGGATACTATGAGCCTTGTCAGCAAGCGGGCTCTGCCTGAGTTAGAACTGAGGGAAGGGATAAGCTCCCTTTGCTCTCATATTCCTGTCCCATCTTGAGATGCCGTTATTCCCCTTAGAATTCATATCAGGACTTAGACAATAGTAGCTGCTTTCTCAGCAAACCTCACTGCTTCCTCACTCTTATCTCCTCTCTTGACTGGATGTTGTAGCTCTGACTTCATCTTAGATTGGGTGTTGTAGGAGTGGAGGCTGGGATGAGTTTTCTTGTGGAAGTGATTGATGGAAGGAGTATTTTCAGAAGGAACCTATGCAGAGACGAGGAAGAGAATCAGGTAAGGCAGGAAACCAGGCAATGGAGTGGGTTCACGGAGGTCTAGCCTCCACCAACCCCACGGGGAGGGCTGGCGTGTGGGTACCATCACTGAGCTGAGCCCCCTTGAGGCAAGACAGCTGGTCTTTTGTTGGCCCTTTCAGCCAGGCTTTGGTGGTAGTTTGAGAGGTTTCAGGGAGGGCATAACCTCCCAGGTAGTGCCAGGAGAAATAGCCACTGGCCAAAGGCAGGTTTTGGCCGATTGTGAAATTAGGACAGTTTCCATGCACGTTGTGATGCTGATTCCATGAGTGTTTGACCAATGGTAGCCGGGAGCTCTTATCACCCAACCTTCACAGTGGTTGCAGAGAGGGTAGGGAAGAATTAATTGTACCATTTATGCAATGATAAAGCATAACTAAATACAGATAAGCAGTGTGGTCCACACAGGGACGTCAAGAAGATTCCTTCTGGTCTCCGTGAGTTTATGATGCAGATTAACATGTTATGCCAAAGAGTGCAAAACAAATGCCTGTCCATCAACAGAATTCAGGAGCACGCCTCTGGGATGTCAGGACATAACCACCAGCAGCCTTGGCAAGAACTCTGCACAGTGGACTTCTCTCTTTCTTCTTCTTTTTTTTTTTAAGATGTTTTTCTAGTTGACAGAAAAAAAAAAAAACCCTGAAACATAGAAATGTTGCAATTGTGTGGGTATGCACATCCTGACCTGATAGAGGTTGCAGATGACGTCTTCCTGGTTAAAATTATAAATCTGAAGTGTAGGTAAGATAAAGTAGGATCGGGACAGCATGGGGCATCCGTTAGTAATGTACTCAGTGAAAGACGAACTCTTCCTTCTTGACCTGCCTTAATGACAGTTCCATTTCTCTGAGAACAGAGTAGGGCAAAGACAATTGGAATTGTGAGTTGTTTTCTCAGTAGCAAAGAAGAACTAGTTGGTACTGTAGAAGCAAGAAGAATCCCAGAAAGTGGCCTTATTTCCTGGGGATTTTCTGTTCACCAGAGAACAGAGTAAAGAGTACATATAAAAATTCTTTATCCCTTACTCACATGTTAAGAAAATAAATTTCAAACGTTTTGGAGAAAATGACCTTAGATATTAGCAGTCCACAAAGAGATCCAGGAAGTTCCAAAAGTTGACATCGTACTGGAATATTGTATTAGGTTTCTCTAGAGAAACAAAACCAAAGGGATATATGTTTGTCTGTATATATATTATATATTTGATAGATAATGGTAGATAAATGGATAAATGGGTAGATGAATGGATAGATAAGATAGATAATTAGATAGACAGACAAGCTTAGATGGATTAAAGATAAGATCGGTGATAATTATATAGAAAATTATAAAGAAATGGCTTATATACTTACGGAGGCTGAGAAATCCCAAAATATGGAGTCACTAACCTGGAGACCCATAAGAGCTAATGACAGTTCCTGACTTCTCACTTTCTATGGAGGAGTAGGGAAAACGCTTTTGACTTAGTAAAGGTCCTAAGGAAAAATCTTTTGTATAAGGAAACAATCATCTGATTTTCATGTAGTTGTTTTGGAAGAAAGCAAATCCTGTATTACAAATTCACTGCGAACACTCTGTGTAATTATATTGTTTTAAATTGTATCTGCAATAATAAGCCAGGTTTGTATTCCCAGGGTGAGTGTATGTGTCGTGGATATTGCACATGTTTTATAGATCAGTCTTTATGCTAAGATTATCCTACCAGTCTTTCCTTGCTTTTGTGAAATATCTAGTTACAAATTAGAGGGATGAAGAGAGTACTAGAAGATTCAACACGTGGCACTCATAGTTTCTGTCTTCTACACCATGTGTATTCCACTTTCTTTCCTCTATATTCAGCTACATTGTTAGGCCTTAATTAGAACATTAAATACTATAGTTTCCCTTTATAAAGCCAGCAGGGTTTTCTTTGCTGTGAAATGAGTGATTCAATTACCCTCCTACTAATGGATAGAGTGTAATTAACATTGTCTTGAGGCTAATTTTCATTTATGCTGCCATGCCTTATAAGCGGAGCATCATTCTCTGGAAAAGTCAATGTGTCACTTTTATTAGCCTAGTTTGCACTTTAACACCAAGAAAATTAATTCAAGCCACATTAATATACTTAACTTCAGATACAATGGAATTATCTGACTCTGTCCTTTATGAAGTCATGTCATTTAGAAGTGAATTGCACGAAGCTGCGTAAAAAATGAGATCACCATCGGATGCTTGTGCTGTTATTGATTTTTCTAAGTTGTGCGGCAGTGCTGGGGAGAAGAATGAACAGAAGATTTTTTTCAGTTTCCCAGTTTTCAGACCAAGAGCTCCACATTTGAGGATGGTGGGATTGCCAATGGGTGTATGCCTTTAAAGGTATCACTCTAATTCATTACTGAATATCTCAACTGAAAGATGTTGTTGGTTTTTTATTTTATATACCACCCCAAAAAAAATCAAGTTAAGATCTGGCAGGTAAGCTTTTTTGGACGAAGCTACCGGAGAAAGGAACTGGCAGCAATCTTGGCTGTTCTGCAGCCCCTGCTGGTGATTCCCAGGCAAGCAGGGTCTGGAGTGACCTCCAGCAAACTCCAGCAGACCTGCAGCAGAGGGGCCTGTTAGAAGGAAATCAAATATTAAAGAATATAGCTATTAGAGAGTTTTCACACCCCTTTTTCAAAGAATGTGAAATGTGGCTTGCTCCTTCTCTTCCAAGTAAAAAGTTCTCATTCCTAACAAAAATTCTTTGGGAAGACGAGGAAATAGAAAAAAGAATCCTTTGCCACAGAAGTTAGTATTTTGCCAAGGTCCATTAGAGTTACACTTACTTAACGTGTTATCGCTCCGCTGAAGCTTAGGCACCAAGTCTTATCCTCCAAGAGAAAATCCTTTTTCCTGTGTGTGTTTCTTAAGCACTAATTAGACAATATGAACTTTTCCCTTTAAATTGAAAACTGCAGACTGCTGTCCCATGAGTCAGAAATGTTGCATTTGGGCTACACAGGCTCTTTTTGTGTGTTTTGTTTTTAATTAAATTTCATGGCTAAGTTTAACATAAGGAAATTTTACATAAAGTTCTGCATTTCTGGGTTCTCTTATAAAACTAGAAACTGCCACACTGACTAGAATCCTGCTTGATGCCATCCAGCTGAAGCTTAGGGAAGCATCCCCATTCAGACATCATAATTTGCATTTGGGCTCCGGACCTACCCAGCCCACTTCATTCTTGGCCCCATCCTGGCCTAGGTCTGTGACCTGTGATTCAGACAGCAAGAAAAAAATGGTATCTAAATATGCCGGCAAGTTAATCAAGTTATCAACGCCCATGACATGTGTCCTGTCTCCTGCTAAATTCTCTGCATTTCTTTTATTCACTGGACAGTATGGAACCAGTTTAGTGGTTTGTTGAAGGGAAAGGAAGCATGATCCCTTTTAAAAGGCAAAATTGTCTGTATTTCTCCCAAAACCAAAGCCCACAAAGTTTTTAATGCTGGAGGAGCCTCATTTAAACAGCAGTCCGTTTATGTTTTCTGAAGAGGAATTCAGACACAATCAAATGGCTTCTTGGCCCTAGACAGTCAGGAGTTCTGTCCTCTCCTCCTGAAATCAAGCCTGGCTGAGACCCAGGTGAAAGACTGGGGTAAGGATGGAACCTTGGAGTGCATGGCATGGGATAAGATCACAGTGGCTTCTTTCTGAACCAGTGGCTTCCTTAATTCTCTAGATTTTCACTGACCTTCCAGATGTCCCCAGCAGCTACATAACAGCATGACCTAGGAGAGGGGCTGCCACAGTGTGGTCTGTGATTCATGAGCATGGCAACCCAATCACCACTGGGTAATTCCCAGGCCAAGAAATGACTGCCCCCTGGGTCTCCCTTGCCCAGCACCTAGAAGTCCATCACTGCAATATGAACTTTGCTGCTGCATTTCTCAGAAAGGCCACAGGGAACCCAAATCAATACACACTTATAGTTTCCACTGAAGGTGGGAACTTGGGGCATATGTAAAGGCGTGAGCAGCTAGTACTGGACGCTCAATGGCTGAAGACCAGGTCTGTCTTTGGGAAGACTCATCCTTTGCCAGTCCTTTTCTGCTGATTCTCGGCTTGTTTCTGAGCTCCCTGATCGCTCACTCGAGCTTGGAGTTTCTCATGGCAAAAGAAAGATGGTCAACCAGAAGATCAGTGGTCATTTAGGTCATGCTGCTCTCTGAATACAGGGTGGAGTTTTCAAAAATGGCATGAGTTGAGACAGGGAATTCTGAAGCCTGCGGGACTGTCCTCTGGGTCAGTATTTTCCAAGCTTTATCAGATTCACTTTATGAGTCTCCCTGGAGGACATAGGACAGGCTTCTGGAGAATCTATGAGGGTTTCCTGGAAAAGTTGTTTTTTTCTTCATAAGATGTGATAAGAAAAACACAATACTGGCCATTTAAAAAAATTTAGATACTAAATTTGTTTATAACTTTCAAATGCAGTCTTTTCATATTTTAAGTGAGTAACTTTGCATGACTGAGCACAACTTTTAAATATCTGGTTTTATTCTTGAAATGGCTGCATCAAATCATTTTCAATAATTCTTTCAAATTCCTGATAGCATCAGTGAGTAAGGGATAAAAAACTTTTAAAGTCATTTGTACAAGCATTCAAAAATGGACAGCCATTGAAATGGTATCCTTTTCTTGACAAATTTCATGCTGAAATTCTTGTGGCAGTAAAAGTAGATCTCTATGTGAAAACAACTTTTTCACATCAAACATTGCAAAATAACGTTGAAGCCTTAATTTGACACAAATACCTCTAAGTCTGGATCTCATTGTTGAGAATAAATCTCACCTTCTAAAGAAACTCACAGGCACACAAGAACAAGTATCTTTAGCGAGGAAAACAGAAGGAAAGAAAAAGCCAGGCTTGTTTCCATAGATTTTGATCTACACACACCCACTGTTGTCTCCCACACACGTGTCCTAAGACCCTGAAATTCACCTTGATGTTATTAAGCCCCCTTTTGCTGGCTTTGGAAGCCCTAGCCCTTGGTGAGACTTTGTATCTCCTGCAAGACTTGGGTTATTTTCTTGCTTTGAATTCTTAGGCAGCGGGATTCTGACAGACACAGCAGCCAGTCACGGAGGGCACCTGGTGCAGACACACTGAGACGCACTCAAGTGAATAGCAATGGTTTTGATTTTGCATAATGAGGCATGATGTACCCAGAGCATTTTGCATAATGTAAGAACAGTAAATCTGTTTGGCCTTGCCATTAATTCTCAAGGCTTTGCATTAGGTAAACAAATTGCATGTCATTATACTTAAAAGTTTGCAGGAACGGAGGAGGCAAAGATTCTATTATTATACTTTTAAACAATAAACACTTAGTAATTGTTTAAAACTATCAGTGTAAGTGGGTTGTGATTCATTTGTATTTTCCTCTTCTTCTGGTGCTGAGAGGAGACACAAAAAGCCACCTCTCTGAAGTGGCTGCATGCCTGGAACTGATAAATGTATCACACTCCTGCACGACTTTATCTGGGAAACAGACTCTGATAGCTTGCTAGGATTTAGGTCAGTGGATAATTCTGCACAAACAGCAAATCTTAATGCTATTGACAAAGGAAGGGACACAAATAACTGACAAATTCCATAAATCCCTGGCTTATAAGTAGCTCTCTTTCATAGATTTATTGTAAGTGTCCTTGAAAGCTATCTGAGAAAAAAATTGGCACGTTCTCCACAGTTTGACAGTATAACATTCAGAGTTGCCGATAACTGAGTTTCCCATAAAAGCCGCTATTCAAGAAAATGGTGCCTTGGGTGGCAAGCATTTTATCTTTGGGTAATAATATGAAGAGGCATTTCCCGTGGAAGAATGGTCAATGAGTTACATAAGTATCATTTTCCCAAGTGGGCAAATTCTCGACAATTTCCTTTAGGCCTTAGGGAGGGTGGAGGATAATATCTACTTTGGGGGAAGAACCCAGCTATCTTGTGTTAATATCAGAAGACCTGCTTCTGTCTTAAGGGAAACAACCACAATAAAAAAACCCTGTACATCCACGTGCCTGGAAAGCAGACTGCAGGCTAAGAGACTGAACTCCCGCTAAACATGCCTGGGCTGCAGCATTTTTTTTTTTTTTTTTTTTTACTTTACTATTATACTTTAAGTTCTGGGGTACACGTGCAGAAGGTGCAGGTTTGTTACATAGGCATACGCGTCCCCTGGTGGCTGCATCTGTCACCTGGTCATCTACGTTGGATATTTCTCCTAATGCTGTCCCTCCCCTAGCCCCCAACCCCAACAGGCCCCAGTGTGTGATGTTCCCCTCCCCGTGTCCATGTGTTCTTACGTTCATCACCCACCTATGAGTGAGAACATGCGGTGTTTGGTTTTCTGTTCTTGTGTCAGTTTGCTGAGAATGATGCTTTCCAGCTTCATCCATGTCCATGCAAAGGACATGAACTCATTCTTTTTTATATTTCATGGTGTATATGTGCCACACCATTCTTATTTACCAAACCACTCTTGATTTCAAATTCGCTCTCACAGCCCTCTAGGCTTGCTTGGTGAGATCACTCTAGAAGGTGTCTGAAAATCTCAAGACTCTAAACAAAGCAACCTTATTCTCTCTTTCTTTTTCTGGTACCTGTTCTTATTCTCTCTTTTTTCTGGGACACTTCTAGATGATGCTCCTCCAGGCAGGTGAGATCCCTGCTTTCAGGCATTGCTTTAGCAACTCACATGGAACCTGAGCCTGAGAGAAATCAGGAAGTGATTGCTGAACAAACATGGAGTGCAGATGGCTCTTACCTTGATCTCCTCATTCTACCCTCCCCCGAACTGTGGTGTCTGAGCTGCCTGGTATCCACCTGGAATTATTTATTTTGCGTATCTCAACTTCAGGGAGTATAAAGTTTTCTGAGGATGTAGTTTGTGTTTTTAGTTTCTTTTCAGAGTTAGCAAGAAGCACAGAAATATGTCTCTACTAGATAGTGAATAAACATATCACTGTTTAATCACAGCAGCATTACCCAAATTTTAGTTATTCAAGTATAAGTCTCATGATTTGGGGTAGTGCTACGTTCCTATTTCTGTTATAAACTTAATGATTTTTAAATAGATTTGACTTTATGACTTTATCATTTTTTAGAGACTGAGTTTTGCTTTGCCACAGGCTGGAGTGCAGTGGTGCGCTCATGGCTCACTACAGCAATTGAACTCTTGGGCTCAAGCAGTCCTCCTGCCTCAGTCTCCCAATTAGCCTGGGTTACAGGTGTGTGCCATCACACCTGGCTAATTGTGTAGTTTTTTACAAAGATGGGGTCTCACACTGATGACTAGGCTAGTCTTGAACTCCTGGCCTCAAGGAATCTTCCTGCCTCTGTCTCCCAAAGTGCTAGGATTACCGGCGTGAGTCACTGCTTCCTGCCAGTGGACTCAACTTTTAATTTAATAAGTATATTTTAAAGATATTTCATATCACTTTCATTACTGTTATCATTTGTAGCAAAATAATTGTTAAAATAAATATATTATAGACAATTCCAGAGCATCTTATTGCCAGGAAGAGGCCTACTGCTCTTTGTTTTTTTTTTGAAAAGAAAAAAAAGAAGATGGGGAAGTGGATTGGTAGGCTGGGCAGTGTTTAGAGGATTGTGAGGTCCCCTGGCACCCGACAGCATCTCTGTGAAAGACTCAGAACCATGGCTGCAGAATCGGGAAGGGAAGACCTGTACCTCGCCATGTATCTCAAAGCTAGTTTAATGCACTATCCATGTGCTAACTCAAGTCGCTTCTAACTCCATTTGCTGACAAACTCTAGACCCGAGAATGCTGCTGCAGGGACTCCGTTCATCAGAGCTCACGCCGTTCCGCTCCGTCCATTGAAGAGCCGGCAGGTGTGAGAACTCCGTGCCCTCACTGGACGGAGACACGGGGGGGATCAGAGACTGTCCCAGTTCCTTTTCACTCTCATGCCCATAAGACTTCTGGCAGCATCTCAGCTCCCTATTTTTTAGAGCAAATTGGTAATTTTAAAGTTGACTCTTTTTATTCTGTAACTGTGGAACCCACATCAGAGAGAATGTATCTTCTTCACTGTGGGAAGTATAGGGTACGTCTAAGTTAGAGGTATTTTTCACATACCTACAAGTGCAACATAAAAACATATTGACTCCTGAATTGGAAACCAGATGCAAATGCTCTTTTTAGAAAACTTTCCATTTTTGTTATAAGTTCGAGGGTACCTGTGCGGGTTTGTTACATGGGTATATTGTGTGATGCTGAGGTTTGGGGTACAATTGATCCCATCATCTAGGACGTGAGCAGAACACCCAAGAGGCCATTTTTCCTCCCTACCTCTCCACTCCAATATTCCCCAGTGCCTGTTGTTTCCGTCTTTGTGTCCATGGGCAACCAGTGACCAGCTCCCATTTGTAAATGAGAACATTCGGTAATGCCTGCATTGTCTTAGGGTAATGACCACCAGCTGCAGCCATGTCGCTGCAAAGGACAGGATTTTGTGTACTTTCACGGCTGCATAGCATTCCATTGTGCATATGCACTGCGTTTTCTTTACCTAGTTCACCGTGGCTGGGCACCTACGTTGATTCTGCATCTTTGCTGTTGAGTAGTGCTGCAGTGAACATAGGGGTTCATGTGTTTTTCTGACAGGATGCTTTATTTTCCTCTGGGTGTGTACTCAGCAGTGGGATTGCTGGACCATGTGATAGTTCGTTTTAACTTCCTTAAGTTCTCTGAGAAATCTTCAAACTTCTTTCCACAGTGCTTGGCACATTAATTGACATTTCCACCAACAGTGAATAAGCATTCTCTTTTCTCCACAGCCTTGCCAGCATGTATCATACTTCTCCTTTTTTTTGAGACATAATCTCACCTGTCACCTAGGCTGAAGTGCAGGGGCTCAATCTCAGCTCACTGCAACCTCCGCCTCCTGGGTGCAAGTGATTCTCATGCCTCAGCCTCCTGAGTAGCTGGGATTACAGTTGTGTGCCAACATGCCTGACTAATTTTTGTATTTTTAGTAGAGACAGGGTTTCACTGTGTTGGCCAGGAGGCTGTTCTCAAGCTCCTGCCCTCAAGTGATCCACCTGCCTAGGCCTCCCAAACTTCTGGGATTACAGCCATGTGCCCCCATGCCCAGCTAATTTTTATATTTCTAGTAGAGACAGAGTTTCATCACGTTGGCCCGGCTAGTTTCAAACTCCTGACCTCAGATGATCCACACACCTTGGCCTCCCAAAGTGCTGGGATTACAAGCGTGAGCCACCATGCCCAGCCTATTTTTTACTTATTAATAATAGCTTTCTAACTAGTGTGAGATGCTATCCCACTGTGCCCTTGATTTGCATTTCTCTAATGCCTCCAATTAAGGTCCAATATCTAGAATCCATAAGGAATTTAAACACATCAACAAGCAAAAACACAAATAAGCAGGCAGAACACATGAACAGACACTTCTTAAAAGAAAACATCCATGTAGCCAACACATGTAAAAAATGTGAATGTTCTTAATAACAATATTCTGGTCACAAAAAAAGAAATACCCCGTTTGTCAAGAACCTTGTGGGACTGCATTGTTAAAATGTGTGGAATTTGAGATTAGGAACTTAATTAATCATGTTTCCAGTGAATTCATCCAACTAACCTTGTAGGTGACTCTCCAAAATTACAGTCAAGACTTACTGATGGCTTGGTTTCCCAGCTTGCTGGAGGAGTAGTTCTGACATTTCATGTGCACGCAAATGACCGATCTGTCTAAATGCAGATGCTGATTCAGCAGGTGGGGGTGGGTCTGGGATCCTGCATTCGTAGCAAGCTCCCAGGGCATGTAGTCCCTGCTGGTCCTAAAGCACACTCCGTAGAGTAAAGCGTTGTGTGGCTTGGGTGCTTTTTCCTTCCCTGTAGCATCATTCTTGAGATGCTTTAGTACCTGGCATCCAATTACCTCCACTTTGCTGTAGAAAAACTGTCCTATGTGGAGAAATAGGATCGCTTTTACCCACTGCTGGTGGGAGTGTAAATTAGTTCAACCATTGTGAAGGGCAGTGTGGCGATTCCTCAAGGATCTAGAACCAGAAATACCATTTGACCCAGCAATCCCATTACTGAGTATATACCCATAGGATTATAAATGATTCTACTATAGAGGCAAATGCAAACCTATGTTTATTGCAGCACTATTTACAATAGCAAAGACTTGGACCAACCCAAATGCCCATCAGTGATAGACCGGATAAAGAAAATGTGGCACATATACACCATGGAATACTACTGAGCCATAAAAAAGAATGAGTTCATGCAAAATTGCAGGGACATAGATGAAGCTAGAAGCTATCATCCTCAACAAACTAACACAGGAACAGAAAACCAAACACCGCATGTTCTCACTTATAAGTGAGAGTTGAGCAGTGAGAACACATAGACACAGGGAAGGGAACATCACACCCTGGGGCGTATTGGGGGGTTGGAGGCAAGGGGAGGGAGAGCATCAGGACAAATACCTAATGCATGCGGGCTTCAAACCTAGACAGTGGCTTGATGGGTGCAGCAAACCGCCATGGCACGTGTATACCTATGTAACAAACCTGCATGTTCTGCACATGTATTCCAGAACTAAAGGTAAAATTTTTAAAAAAAGATAGAAAAAAGAAAAACTGTCCTGGGGTCTCTTATTCTATGGGAGAGGTCTAAGATTTCCGGTCAGAACATCACAGGAAAGGGTTCTGTTCCTGATTTTAGCCTCAGTGTTGTGAAGCTCAGACTAAGATCTTGAAGACCGTGGAGGGCTCCCAGTCTTCCAGCTGCAGGTTGTCTGGGTGTCTAGTTTTTTGTTTTGCTTTTTTTTTTTTTCTAACAAATCCCCATCAATCAGTCCCAGCAAAACATGGCCTGATATTTTTCTTCAAGTGAATTTCACAAACATTACTTAAAACCTATCGCTTTGGGGAAAATGCACTCCAAAAAAGATCTTTGAATATTTGTCGCTGGCATTATAAAGCACAAACATTATGTTACTCTGCTCCTAACAATAACGCCTTTGAGGCAGCTGTCACAGGGAGCCACCACCAGTGGCCAGAACATCCCTGCCCGTCAGAAAGCAAGACGCAAGATAACAACCACCATTTTCTAACAGTACAACTTACACCTTGCTGTGACTGTAATTATCTGTGATGAATTCCAAAGGGATGCCAATATTTTGACATATACCAAATTGGAGGATGAGCACTAATTTGAAAGCACCTCAGCCTTTTGTTAATGGAACACTTTAGAACCCAGTTGCCAGGGAAATTTAAAAGTCCCTATTTTTCTGACTTTACTTGAACTGCGAGCTGCCTGATATGCCCATTCTCTTGGCACACTCTCGCAGGCACACAAACAATAAGGAATTTTGGCTGTAAAGGATGTGACTCACTCCCAAAGATCCAGGGGAAGCCCGTGGAATATGCAATCTCATTTCATCCTACCAATTGATGGAGATTCGTCGATACATGATTCTAATGGCATTTGTGTACGGTACATTACCAAGCATTGTTTTCAGGGGAAATATGCGCCAAGATTACACGACACACTAATGCCGTCCTGTGTAACGATGCAGTCATCTTGAAAACAAATTGTCACAATACCCTCATTTTTCAGAAGTCATCTCTGACTCTTGAGTCTGAGAATTTAAACTCAAGTGGTGCCCTGTGTTCTACGGGGTTTCTATGGTAACCAGACCAGACTTGTGGGAGCCGAGCTTCTGGTCTCGATGCCGCTTTTCAGCTTTGCTTAGAGGAACCTGCTCTTGACAACACTTACCATTCCGGCAAAGACACAGACGATAAATTATTGCTCGATGAAAAATGAGAAAGGAACAAGGGGAGAAGCAGGACAACCTTATCTGCCTACTGGACACTGGAACCGGTGGCAGAATCAAGACTTGACAGATTGAGACTCTGAAAAGCCAGAGCTTATCGGATTTCTAGGAGACCCCTTCATCCTCAGCCTGCGGCTTTTCCCGAGGGGCTTACTTGATTTTCCCATTCTGTTCTGGCTGCCACCGTCACTCACTGAGCAGACGGAATCCCCGAGGTTCAGGTCACTGCCTTTCCTTTCAGGGGCCTTGGTCACATTGCTGTCTACTAATAAGTGGCCATAGCGGAAGCCCTGTTCCCACATTTTCAGTAACAAGAACTAGATTCCACATACAGTGTGAAAAATTAGACCCAGCCTCTGTTCTGAGGATGGCTCATGTAACTGTGAGCAAATAATGAGACACAAGAGACCAGGACACAAGTGAGCTGGGGCAGAAGAGGCAGAAACAAAGCAGACCCAGAACAGCAGTAACGGAGGGGGTTGTTAAATATGAAGGTCTCCAGGCTCATCTTTCCTCTTTGTGGCCATCCTGTCCTGATACTCTGTCTCTGCTGTCTCACCACGATGGCCTCCATGAGCCTGTCTCACGCCTAACAAATACATTCACTCATTCATTCATCCAAGACTTACTGAGTGTTTCCTATGTGCCAAGCACCATTCTAAGCCATAGCATTGAGGCAGAGCACAGGGCTGGCAGAAGTCCTGCTCTCATGTAACTAGGAATCTAACGGGGAAGGAAGAAAGGATGGGAGGGAGGGAGGCAATCAGAAAAGGTACCGTGAAAAAAAATACCATAAGGTAATGGGACAGAAAGGACCGACTTAGACTGGGTGACCTGCAAGTTTCCTCTAAAAAATCTCTATACAGACTGAGATCCACGTAAAATGAAAGAACCAGTTATGCAGAGATCAGAGTGAGAGGGAAGAACTTAAAAGAAAAAGGAACAACCCTCAGCAGGGACCAGATGATCCTGTTCAAAGAATAAAAGCAGGCGAGTGTGGCTGGAGTATGAGGAAGAGGAGGGATGAAATGGCACCAGCCCAGGGACTTGGGAAGGGGTGGGATTGTGGGTCTTGCTAGGACCTCGGTTTGATCCCGAGGTGTGATCAGAAGCAGCTGGAGGACTTTCAGCCAGGGAGTGGTAACCATCTAAAGACCATTCTGGTGCTGGGTATAAAACAGGCTGGGGCTGGGATGTCCAAGAGGAGAGAAGGTAAAGCTCTGTTCGGATACATGTGCTTACCCAGGTGAGATGTGGTGATTCTCTGAATTTGGGGGGTGATAGCAGAGACAGAGGGAGTAGAGGGATCTGTGGTACATTCAGGTCAATCTTAATGTCTTGCCAATGGATTAGGGAGGTTGGCTGATAAGAACTCTGAAAAGTTGAGACAGGAGATAACAGATGTCGGCCTTGTTGGCAGAGTGGTCCTATTTAATGCTGATAAACTGGAAGAGGTCAGGAGTAGGGGGCATGGAGAGAGGAGAGGAGATAAAGGGAAGGGAGGGGAGGGGAAAGAGGGGAAGAGGAGAAAGTGCAGAGGAGAGGAAGCGAAGGAAAGAGAGCAGAGGGGAGGAGAGGGGAGGGGAGAGGAGAGAAAGGGAAAGGAGAAGAGGGGAGATAAAGAGCAAAGAGGAGGGGGAGTGGAGGAGAGGAGAGAAAAGAAAGGGAAGAGAGGGGAAGTGGAGAACAGGAGAAGAGAGAAGAGAAAGGAAGGGGAGAGGAGGGAAGAAGAGAAAGGAAAGGGATAGAAGGAAAGAGCCAAGTCCTGATCTACAGGCACCTAAGCCCCTGACAGGCTGTGCACAGGGGGAGAAGCTGGCCAACGAGGCTGAGTAGGGAGCCCCACTGTGGCCGCAGGACATCCATCAGCTAAGCCAAGAACGTATTTCAAGGAGGCAGGAGACATCTGTGCCTAATGCTGCTAATTGGCCAGTAAAGGTAGGAGGACTAAAATGACCATCCAATATGGCAGCACAACGGCCATCAATGGCCTTCACAAGAGGAACCTCCACGGAGGAGCCAAGATAAGAATCTCTCAGAGCAGATTGAAAAGGGAGTTCATTTAGTCACTCAGTGCACCTATTTATTAGGCACCTACTGCATGCCAAGCCAGGCAGTAAACATAACAGACAAGGGTCTCCCACCGCAGTGCCTATATTATACCTGGGAAGAGACCATGAATGAGATGAGTAAGTAAAATGCTTGTCCTGTTAGGGATGTGTGCTACCAAGCAGAAGAGAAAGCTTGTAAGAGGGAAGCTGTGTCGTGGGGGGGAGGAGGTAGAAATGTGGGTTAGTCTGGTTTGAGAAGATCTTGCGAGAACATGACGTGTGAAGGAAGAGAGGGACTGGGCACGTGGATTTTGGGGGAAAGAGCACTACAAGCAAAAAAGTGTAGCCACCACAAAAGGCCTGAGGTGGGAGGGTGCTGAAAATCCCTGAGCAGACCAGGACCGCTGGCGGTGAAGACACGAGGGGAGAAGAGGAGAGTGGCATCACGGAAGCCATGGGAGCTTGAAAGGCAAGACCCTCCATGTGCAGCCGTGAGGGCCGGGAAGGACACTGGGGCTTACGCCCACGGCCATGGAGAGTGTGTGTGGGGTGAGGACGTGGTAGATAATTGGCCATGTGTATGGTTCTATGTGCCATATTCACATGGAGATCATATGAGCCCCATATCGTGTCCGTTTTCAAGAGCCACCTTGGTGCACCCATCGACCACAACACTGGACATCTGTTCTTTTCTCATCCTGGTATTCAACCCACGTTTCCTTTGTTGGCTCAGGCTGCCCCCACCCTCAGTCTACATGGTTCTAATGGAAGTGGCTCTGCTTCCCAGCTCCAGGGCATCATGTGACCATGGCTGGTCAATGGGAACCTGGCATCCCTTTGGCCATCACGATTGTCCCATGGGTGAGTGTGTGACCCAGCCTGGCAGCTCAGAGGTCGTTCCTGGAATTTGTAGAAACTATTATGATAGAAAAGATTTTGCAGGGGGGGGTTCATACATTTTTAGGGTACAGATGGTACGTGGTTGAGTGAGTAAGTTCCTTAGTGGTGCATGCATCACCTGGGCAGTGTACACTGCACCGTATCTGTAGTCTTTTAACCCTTACCCCATTCCTACCCTCACCCCCAAGTTTCCAAAGTCCACTGTATCATTCTTAACGCCTTTGCATCCTCATAACTTAGCTCCCACATGTCAGTGAGAACACACCCTGTTTGGTTTTTCATTCCTGAGTTACTTCACTTAGAACAATAGTCTCCAATCTCATCTAGGTCACTGAAAATGCTGTCACTTCATTCCTTTTTATGGCTGAGTAGTATTCCTTTGTATCTCTATACCGCAGTTTCTTCATCCATTTGTGGACTGATGGGTATTTGGGTTGGTTCCACAATTTTGCAGTTGTGGACTGTGCTGCTGTACACATGCATGTGCAAGTATCACTTTCAAATAATGACTTCTTTTCCTCTGGGTAGATACCCAGTAATGGGATTGCTGGATCAAATGGTGTTCTACTTTTAGTTCTTTAAGGAATCTCCACACTGTTTTTCATAGTGGCTGTTCTAGTTTACATTCCCACCAGCAGTGTAGAAGTGTTCCCTGATCACCACATCCACGCCAACATCTACTGGGGTTTTCTTTGAGGGGGGGCGGGGGTTGAGACAGGGTCTGGCTCTGTCACCCAGACTGGAGTGCAGTGGCACAATCTCTGCTCACTGGAACCTCCACCTCCCAGGCCCAAGAGATCTTCCCACGTCAGCCTCCCAAGTGGCTGGGACTACAGGCGTATGTTACTGTGCCCAGCTAATTTTTGTATTTTTTATAGAGACCAGGTTTTGCCATGTTACCCAGGCTGGTCTCAAACTCCTGGCCTCAAGCAATCCACTTGCCTCGGCCTTCTGAAGTGCTGGGATTAGAGGCATGAGCCATCCCACCCTGCTAGAGAAGTTCTCATGGATGATGTCTGCCTGGGGTGTGGGGCTGCCTGCAGGTGACTTCCCGCATTGAAGAAAGCACTGAGTTAAGAGACAGAGTGCGGGGCTCGATGGCCTCATCTCAGCTGTTGATGCGAACATCCCTAAAGCTGCATCTCCCCGCAGTCTTCAGTGACAGGAACCAAGTTCGAGTTTTCTCTTGCTTCATCTGTTTTTGATTCATTTTCTGTCACTTGCAGCTCACACAGTGCTGACTTCCTGTCTCACATTCAGACACTTCCATTCTGAAGAACCCTTCATGCAGGTGTCTTTCTGCTTCCAACTCACCTGCTGCTTTCTTTTCCTCTGCTTTGGAACATGTATTTTACTGCTGTGGAAGCACAAGTGCCTCAGTAGTCCTTCCACACATCCCCGAAATGCCTTCCTCTGCTCATGGCAGTCTGCTCTTCCACCCCTCTTCCTCCCTCCCTCCCTCTCTATATGCCCATCCTTCAAGATGCAGTTTAGATCTTCTCTTAATACATTCAAGGGCACAGAAGTTGGAGCTGGATCGCCTGGGTTCAAATCTCAGCTCTACCGCTTGCCATTGGGGTGATCTTGGGCAAACTCCTTGCCTTCTCTACACTTCAGTATTACTTTCTGCAAAATAGTGATAAGATAGTATTTGGTGAAGCAAGTTAGGCACTTAGAACATCATCAACTTTATAGTCCAAGGTATTTCTGGATCCTACTGGAAAACAAAACAAAAAGATACCCAACTCGGGTCATTTGAACAGAGTATAGTAAAGGAATATCGGGACACAGCAAAGCAGAATGTTGTGCAGCAGGATCAGGAACAGCAAGGAGCCTTCCCATCCTGAGGTCTGAAGAAGCAAAGGTAGAGGGCTCTCTAACCAAGACTGCCACGTGAGGTGCACCCCTGAAGGGGAGCTCTGGCCTTTAGACAAAAGACACAGCCAGTCCACAGTATCGCTGCAGAGAGTCAGTGCTCAGGGAAATGGAGAATACGTTCTCAGAAGCTACTTTCTCATTCCTGTCTGCTCTGTTGTTAGAGCTCCCTGCTGGCCAACCCCAACCAGAAGCCAGAGACCAAGTGTGCCGTTGATGGTTCATGCTGTCAGCGCCTGGTCATTGAGCAGGGGAAGGGAGGGCAGGAGTGTTCTGGAGAAGATATCTAGAACCTATGTATGAGTTGTTGTTATCCTTTCTCCTATATTCTGAGCGCCTCATGTGTAGAGTTTCTGACCGTGCCACTCTCCTACATATAGACTGCGAGTCCCTGAAATGAGCAATAAAGACCCAGTGCCTGAAGTTACAAACTGGAGACTCTATGGTCACAACAATGAGAGAGTCTCATCTTACATGGGACGTGTGGCCTTTTTTGAAAAGTTTGAATCACTCATCAGTATTCAAAACGTAAGAGATTATGCATAAAAATATAGATTTGTGGCATTTCCTTTGAGACCACTCAGACAGCCCTTGAGCTCACCTTCTTCCTTGGCAACATCTCCTGTAGCTTCAAACATGGCACGTGCTCTCGAGAGTCCCACAACTCTTACCTGACTGTCTGTACTCATCCACGCTCCCCTCCCAGCCTCATAGAAACCTGAGTTTGGGACAGCTGTCTATTCCTTCAAAATTCCTAAAACTCAGCAGGTACCTAGTAAGCTAATGATATACCTATGAGGTTTATAATGTTACTACTAAAGATCAAATCAGCTGATGTTTCTGGCCGGGAAGAATAATTAGCAAATTCATTTATTATGCTTTTTTGTGCACTAATATTTTCAGAGATAATTGCTTATTCAATTATGGTCTTTTGCCTTGATCGAAGATATTACCATAAGAAATTAGCTGATGTATATTCTGCTTTATCAGTGCCTCATTTTAACAAATAGAACACCAAAAGCCATTACAGGCAGGGACATCCAAGGACAGTATCTGGGTGTAAACTTACATCCAGGGGCTCCCAGAAAAATGACCCATCCCTCTGCAGGTGCCCCCAAGCCCATTCTCTCTCAAGGATGCCCCCACTTGACATTTCTCCCTCTCTCCTGAATCATCCATTTCTCCCTTTTTATTATCAAGAAAATATGGTTTAGTATCCTCCCTGTAACTTCAGACATGGCACGTGCTCTCCCTCCAAATTGATTATGTTAAAGTAGGACCCTTCAGTACTTCAGAATGTGACTGGGTTTGGACCTAGGGACTTTAGTGAGATAATTAAACTTAAATGAGGTCATACTGGTATGCCCTGATCCAATATGCTTGATGTCCTTGTAAGAGATTAGGACACAGACACACACAGAAGGAAGACCTTGCACAGTCACAGGGACAAGCCATCTGCAAGCCACACAAAGAGGCCTCACAGGAAAGAAATACTGATAACACCTTGATCTCTTCATCTTGAAGTTCCAGCCTCCAGAACTAGGAGAAAATAAATTTCTGTTGTTCAAATCACCCAATCTGTATTAGTCCATTTTCATACTGCTGTGAATAAATACCCAAGACTCAGTAATTTATAAAGAAAATGATGTTTTATGGACTCACAGTTTCACGTGGGTGGGGAGACTCCACAATCATGATGGAGGGCAAATGAGGAGCAAAGACACGTCTTACATGGTGTCAGGCAAGAGAGCATGTGGAGGGGGATCTCCCCTACATAAAACCATCAGATCTCATGAGACTTATTCACTATCACAAAAACAGCATGGGAAACCCACCCCCATGATTCAGTTACTTCCCACAGGTTTCCTCCCATGATGCATAGGGATTATGGGAGCTACAATTCAAGATGAGATTTGGGTGGGGACACAAACAAACCACATCACAGTCTTAGATATTTGTTTTAGTAGCCCTAGCAAACTAATAAATAGCCCTTTTTAAAAAATCTTCCTTAAAACCTTTTACACTGCTGGTGGGATTGTAAGTTAACACAACCACTATGAAAAACACTGTGAGATTCCTTAAAGAAATAGAAGTAGATCTACCATTTGATCCAGCACTCACACTCCTGGTTATCTACCCAGAGGAAAAGAAGGCATTATATGAAAAAGATGCATGCACATGCATGTTTATAATAGCATATTTTGCAATTGCAAAGATATGTAGCTAACCTCAGTGCCCATCAACCAAGTGGATAAAGAGAATGTGGTGTGTATATACACCATGGAATACTATTCAGCCATAAAAAGGATTGAAATAATGTCTTTTCCAGAAACTTGGTTGAAGCTGGAGGCCATTATTCTAAGTGAAGTGGCTCAGATATGAAAAACCAAATGCCATATGTTCTCACTTATAAGTGGGAGTTAAGCTATGAGGACTCAACGGCATAAGAATTATATAATGAACTTTGGGAACTCACAGGGGAAGGGTGAGAATGAGGTGAGAGATAACAGACTATATACTGAATAGTGTACACTTCTCTGGTGACATGTGCACTAAAATCTCAGAAATCACCACTAAAGAACTTTTCCATGTAACTAAAAACACCTGAATCCTAAAAAAACTATTGAAATAAAAAAATAAAAATTGGATCTGCTTAGATCCCTTCTTCTTTGAGCTACAGTCGGTTTCCTGTGAACATTTTAAAACAAGCTTCTAGTCACCTGTTCAGCTCTCATGTTCTTCTCTGTGCAGTCTGGGCTAGTTGTCACCCCAGCCACTTGACTGAAGCCACCCTTCTGAGGGCCACCAACGCTGTCCAGGGTGCTGAAGGAAGCTGTGGCTTTTCTTCACCCACCCTTCTCAGGGCCACCATTGCTGTCCAGGGTGCTGAAGGAAGCTGTGGCTTTTCTTCACCTACCCTTCTCAGGGCCACCATTGCTGTCCAGGGTACTGAAGGAAGCCGTGGCTCCTCTTTTCTGCTTTTACCCCACCTCTGAGAGGCAAATAATCCGTAGTTCCTCCCTCGTCTGCCAGACATACTCTGTTCACTTGGTTTCTGTATCACCCCACTATCTTGCTGTTTCCTCTCTTACCTCAAGGAGCACTTCTTGGTCTCCTTGTCTATCTCTTTTCAACCCCCCAAATTTAGAATGTCCCAAGCCTCTGTGGTAGACCCTTTCCTCTTTCATTTCTAAGCTTTAACTCCCAAATGTTATCTCCAGCCCAAACTTTTCCATGACTTTCAGACTCATTTCAGGCTTAACTGCCTAACTGACAGTTCCTTGAAGATGTCTAATGGCCTAATACATCTCAAACTTAGCATGGCCAGATGAAAACGTGTGGTTCCAGTTCCTCCCAATGTGGCCACCTCCCTCATCTTTCCCATCTCAGTAAATTGCACCAACCTCAGCCCCACTGCTCAAGTCAAATTATAAAAGCCAACGTGAACTATTTTGTGATCCCTCACACACAAACGTTGCTTTAGCTTTGCTCCTAAATAATGTCTTTGCAAGTCACATTAGCTTTTCCCCTTAAATGGTTCCCAACTATGTCTACTTCCCCACCCCCTATCTTCACAGCTTCCAGTTTAGTCAGGATGACCCCCATTTTACACCTGGGCCATTGCAAGAGCCTTTTACTCCCAGCTCCATCCCTGACTCTAATTATCATCTGTTCTCCTCAAATATGTAAGCTAGGTTGTGCGCTTTCATGCTTAAACCCGCTGCTAAAATGAAAAACACACTCCCATCACCACAGGGAAGATATGGTCTGAATACTGCCTCCCTTTCCAACCTCATCTTCTGCACTTCAGTGTGCTCCAACTTTAATCATTTTTTTTCCTAACATACCAAACTTAATTATATTTTAGGGCTTTTTCAGTAACCAGAGGGTTCTTCCCTTACCTAGAACAAGTTCTCCCAGGTTTTAACATGCCTGGTTCTTTTCCTTCAGGCAACAGCTCAGATGTCACCCTGGTAAGGATGCTGATTCTTACCAGATGAGCTTCCAACACTCACTGTATGGATGCTGGTGATGCTCAGCCTAGATCCTCCTGCAGTGAGTGTTGGACATTAAGGGCATACAGCTGCCTGCCTTCTCTGGAGTATGATCCACAGTGTTCAGGAGCCACCTAACCATGAAGAAAATGCCCTTACTGAGGGCAGCTGAAAGCTGAGGTCTAGATAAGAGGGCCTGGGGTGTCTACAACCCTGCTCTTTGGTTAATGCTCCAGAAGTCCTAACACTCAGCCGTAGCTAGACTCTACCTGAGATACATCCTGGCTCACCTCTTTATCTCACCTCCTTATAATTCTTTCCTGACAGTGTTCCCTCAATGACTCAGGCACACCCAAATCCCCATCTCAGACCAGACTTCCAGGAAACTGGACTAAAGGCACACATTACCTAACTTTTCTTTTTATTTATTCTACAGCATGTATTATTATTTGAATTTATCTGGTAGATGTATTTGTTTGCTTGTTTTTGGTCCTATCTCACTATAAGTTCCTTAAAAGCAAGTGATTCATATCCAGTGCCCTTCAAGCCTAGCACCATGCTTGGTATGCAGTGAGTGCCCAGTGATATTACAGGAGAAAATGAAAGAATGAATAGAAGACAGCATGCAAAGCAAGCCACACACATTACATGACTGGCTAGCAAAATGACTGTGTTTTGGCACAAAGGTAGAAAGTGAGCCCATGGCCTGGGTCATTACCCTTCCCTTCACAGATGTCAATTTGCATTAACTTAGGACAGTCACAGAACTTCACCACTCAAAAGATGTTTCCCCCATTGGGTGTTCACAAGCCAGTGTGTATTATGAGTGATTTATTTCTCAATTTGAGGATAAGCACCTTCTAGGCATAGATTGTAACGTTTCTATTTTTTCAGAAAAGATCAAGAATAGTGTCGTACTGCAAATATGTGTGCTTGATGCTCTAGTTACTCTGAATAATGATGATGATAATAATCTTTGCTAGAGTTTTCTATGCCTTATATATTGATATATGTAGTATGTGCTGTACATAGATTATCTCCTTTAATCATTGAAACAACCCTGTAAATTAAGTGGGAGCTAGCCCAGATTTACAAATAAAGGTAATGAACTTCAGGGCATTTAAATGACTTGTCCAAGATCAGCCAGCTGGAAAGGATGAGAGTCAGATAACTCCAGCTCATGTGTCTAGTTTTGTGAGCAAACAGGTCCTGTTTATACAGAAGGTGGTGGGATTGTGCATCCCCTTTTGATTGTTGCATCCCTTTAGTTGCAAGAGATAGATAACCTAACCCAAAATGGCTTGAGCAAAAGCAGCTCCTATGATTCTACATGTCATGTAAATTAACATGCAGTGGCAGTACTTAGGGAGCCTCTGACATCAGGTGTTGCTGGATCCAGGAGCTCAAGCAATGTCCCCAGGGTCTGCTTTTCTCCATTTCTCAGCGTTACCTCCAAGCCCAGACAGCATCTCCCCACGTGGTACTGGGATGCCTGCGGTAGGTCAGACTCACACCCTCCAAGACTCACAGCAGTAGCATTTCCTAGAAGGACTAGTGAAATGCTTTTGTTACCTTATATCTGTGTGGGCAGCATATCCACCCCCAGATCCACCCCTGCATCCAAAAGAATGGAGAACATCATTCTCAGCAAACTGACACAATAACAGAAAATGAAACACCACATATTCTCGCTCATAGGCGGGTGATGAACAATGAGAACACATGGACACAGGGAAGGGAGTACTACACACCGGGGTCTATTGGGGGAAATAGGGGAGGGACAGCGGGGGGAAGCGGGGGAGGGATAGCCTGGGGAGAAATGCCAAATGTGGGTGAAGGGGAGGAAGGCAGCAAAACACACTGCCATGTGTGTACCTATGCAACTATCTTGCATGCTCTGCATATGTACCCCCAAAACCTAAAATACCAAAAAAAAAGAAAAGAGAAAAAAAAAAGAATGCAAAGCCCTAGCAGCCAGGCCTGAGTCACACACTCACTTTTGGACTAGACTGAGAAGGGAAGGGGGAGAATGCCCTCAGCTGAAAATCCAGGTGCCCTGAGCAGGAGAAAGGCAAACCATTGTCCAAAACAGGGGATGCCCATACAAACGCCTCCTACCACCATGGTCAGCTGACTCATCTGACACTGGCCAGCTCAGCTGACCTTGAGTTCATTTCTCTGGAAAACACCCTTCTTCTCACACACCGGTCCTATATTGTGCCTCACCTGGATGAGCCAAGGGAAGTCGGATGCACGTACCACACCATAGCTCTCTGACTGGCTGCTAAAACATCAGAGTGGGCTCTTGAAGGATCTGCTGAGGAAATTTCATGTTTATGGTACCTGGAATCCCAATAAAGCTCAAAGCTAAAATTCATCCTAAGAATTAAACAATAAAATCATGCTGGGTGCAGGGGCTTACGCCTGTAATCCCAGCACTTTGGTAGGTCAAGGTGGGTGGATCACTGAAGTCAGGATCCTGTTCGAGATCAGCCTGGCCAACATGGCAAAATCCTGTCTCTACTAAAAATACAAAAATTAGCTGGGCGTGGTGGCACATGCCTGTAATCCCAGCACTTTGCAAGGCTGAGACAGGAGGATAAGCTGAGGTTAGGAGTTCAAGACCAGCCTGGCCAACATAGCGAAACCCCATCTCTACTAAATACAAAAATTAGCTGAGTATGGTAGCATGATTCTATAATCCCAGCTACTCGGGAGGCTGAGGCAGGAGAATCACTTGAACCCAGGAAGGTGGAGGTTGCAGTGAGCCAAGATCACACCACTGCACTCCAACCATGGCGACAGAGCAAGACTCTGTCAAATAAATAAATAAATAAATGGGTGGATGGATGGATTTTACTCTGGGTAGCCAGAATCAGCTACAGCTATGTCACATGGCAACCTTACCTAGACAACACAGCTATCACCCAAGTGCCCACTGCCTCACCCCCCGACTATGTGTTCTCTGCTCCCTTCTTGTCTGTGAATGCTTTGAGAGTGCAAGGCAGATGATGAGCAAACTTATAAATGGGCATAGCAAATACAGATAGTCTAATCATATGTGCTAAGAGGCCGAGGGAGGAGAATTGTGAACTCAGGAGGCAGAGTTTGCAGTGAGCTGAGATTGTACCACTGCACTCCAGCCTGGGGGACAGAGTGAGACTCTGTTTCAGTCAATCAATCAATCAGTCATACAAATCAAGCCGCTGTCATGTTTTGTTTGAAAGCCACACCAATCTCTCTCCTTATGGAAGAGTACTTCCTGTCCTTCATCAGCCACGTGGCTTGGTGGGCTTAACTTGCTCCCCCCTGCAGAGGCAGTCCTGACTGATCTAAGCCACTCCATCCTCCCCAAGGACATAGCAATTTGTTCTTGAATAGTGTTTACCTCAATCATAGTCAATGAGAGATAAGGAGATATTTGCTGATGCTTCTGAAAAAGAAGCATCACTTCTTCCTCAATTTTTCCCCTTCTCTCTCCAAGTGTGTTGTTTGAAAATGTAGAATCTGGAAATACTGTGGCTGTTTTACTATCAAGACGGCTGAGTTAATAGAACAGAGATGGGATGGATTTAGCGGGTGGAGTGAGGGACACGTGGAGGTTGAGGACATGTGAAGTGATAGGATTGCCAGATATAAATACGGATAAACAACAAATATTTTATGCACCATGCAAAATGTCCCATGCAATTTTAGAACATAAATGCATTTTTCATTATTTATCTGAAATTCATTTGGGCATTTTATATTTTTATTTGCTGAATTTGCAACTCTATAAAGCTGACACTGTAGATGGCAGTCATGAGAGGAAGAGAAATCAGATTCCTACTGGGGCACCCAGCTTCAGCCACTGGGTCAAACCTTGCCTGAACACATCAGTAAAGGGAAATAATAAACTCCTTTGCCGATTTAAGCTTGAGCCAGAGGTTCTGTGTCTTCCCTCAGATCAAATCCTGATGTATTAGTCTGTTCTCACACTACTGTGAAGAAATGGCTGAGGCTGCATAATTTATAAAGATAAAAGAGGCTTGCAGTTCTGCAGGCTTCACAGGAAGCATGGCGGCTTCTGATTCTGGGGTGACCCCAGGATACTAACAACTATGCAAGGACGGTGGAAGGTGAAGGGAGACCAGGCACATCTCACATGGATGGAGCAGGAGGAAAAGAGAGCGGGGAGGTGCCACACACTTTTAAACGACCAGATTTAGTGAGAACTCTATCATGAGAACAGCACCAAAGGGATGCTGCTAAACTGTTTGTGAAGGATCCACCCCCATAATCCAGTCACCTCCCACCAGCCTCTATCTTCACCGTCAGAGATTACAACTCGACGTGAGATTTGGTTGGGGACCCAAATCACACCACCTAACGACTGCATATGAACAATGTAGGGTGAAAGATGAGAATTCGAGGCCGGGAAGACTGGACTGCAACCCGGCTAACGTCTGTCAAGAAATGTCATATAAATCAGAAGATGAGGTTATGGGGGGAGAGGAGAAAGGAGAATCAAAGAAGTGTGTCTTGGCAGTGCCTGTGCTGGATGTGGTCAGAAGAGCCCACTGCCCATGACAGATGTGCCCCTCTTAGGAGAACAAATCCCCCTAACACTCCGGAATCCCAGCATGTCCCAAAGCACTGTGTTAAGCTCTTTGCAGACATAATCTCATTTAATACTCTCCCAAATCTGTAATTCAGATACTCATATTTATCCCCATTTGATTACTGAGAGATCTGAGGCTTAGGGAGATTAAATAACTTGACCGAGTCCTACTAAGTGACAGAGCTGGGATTGAACCAAGGCACTTTACCCTCCTCCTTAACCACTCTGCACTTCTGAAGGTTGCCATGAAGCACAGACACCATTTTATAAATCCTTTTTAATTTGTGTATGGATATATAATAGTTGCACATATTTAGGGGTACAGGTGATACACTGATACTGGTTTACAATGTGTAATGATCAAATCAGAGTAATCGGATGTCCATCACTTCAAACATTTATGTTTTCCTTGTTCTAGGAACACCACAAATCTTTTACCCTACCTGTTTTGATTCTGACATAGGCTTGCAACTTTCTGATTTTTTGGTTACCCACAACTCCCCCAATGGGGAGAAAGCCCTGGCTAGGGCATGTGTGTATTTAAGCATTTGGGGCCCCACATCTCCCTCTGTAAATTAAGACATTAGTTGCATCGAGACACTAAGTCCCTTTCTGCTTTATCCAAGGAAGTCGGCACCCCTACGCCTGTTCACTTCAGAATCAGAAAGGTTTTCTTTTTCCTTTTGAGCATGTCCATTGCCCACTGACTTCCAGTTCTTTTCAGATAGCTTTTTAGATTCAAATGGATTTTGTAGGAAGTTAATTTTTCCCCACCCTTCCTGTATTTCTCCTCACCTTAATTCCCACGGAAGGACCACCAGAGCCAGTGTGCCCTGGAAGCACATCCACTGAGTTAGCAAGATTTACCTCTGCATGAAAGTTGATCCCTCCCCATGCCACCAAAAAAAAAATTAAAAAGGTGAAAAGAAAAAGAGAGCCCCCAGACAGAACCAGAAATGATGCAACTGCACCCATGCTTCTTTTGCAAGATGCTGAGTTCAGCAGGGGCATGGTAGAGAAAGCACTGCTGGCTGGTACGCCTAAGGTAGCCCCTTTGCTCAGTGTCAGAAATCTGACCATACTTGGTATAAAGCTCAGTGCACAGGCACAGTTAGTCAAGAAATATTTCTTTCTTTTTTTCTGTAACTCAACTCAATTACTTTTACAAAACCCTATTTTTTATGGGTTGGCAGGAAATTAACCGCTGTCTCTTTGTGTTTGCTTCTGAGGTTACGTAAAGGATTGCAGTGAATGAGGTCATAGTGTTCAGGCTTTGGGTAGGGTGGACCCATCTGATCCTCAAGTTGTCTGCCATTTGGGTCACTACTGGACGACCACTGTCTCAGTCATCTTGGCCATGTAATTCAGGGGCTTTTTGAGAGTTTCCGGGCAATACTGAGGAATGTACAATCTTTCTGAGAGATACTTCTGGGTCTGATCTTCCTGACTTCACCAGCAGCTAGCGATCTAGATTCTTACTGCTTCCCACTCAGGAAGAGGCTTCACCAGGAAGCTTGAGGAGCAAAACTCATCTCTCTTTTATTCTCTAACACCAAAGGAAATTGCTCATCCACCTCAGGTGGGAGGAACGAAGCCCACACCCAATCCTCTGCTTCTAGGCAAAACATGTTGCCCACACCCTATATGACTTCTCCTTCTTCATTGGGCTGAGATGGTAGGTCTGTGTCCCAGCTCCATGTTTTAGTTTTATTTTAAACAACCCTACGTCTCTAAGGTTTTGTGAATTTGAAATATAAAAGCCAGAAAGGCTCTTAACTGCTCTTGTAGATCCAGATACATAAATTATTATTGAACATGTGTGTGATTTGAGTATATATTTTTTTAGTTAGGCTAAACTAAACTGCTGAAACAAGTAAGTTCTAAAATGCAATGTCTCAAACAAAATAGACGTTTATTTTTCATAAAGGTAAGTGGTGGGTATTCCAGTTACCAAGGAGCTCCTATCCACAGGGTGATTCAGGAGCCCAGTTCCCTGTACCCTGTGGTTGTGCCTTCCCACAAAACCTCACTGTTGCCTGATGATCAAGGGGTCACTGCATCCAAGGTCCAACTAGCGGAAGCAGAAAAATAACATGAAGTAGACATACTTGACCTCTGCAAGGCCCTGGTCCTGAAATAGGACACATTATTCCCTCCAATTCTGTTCTTAGACACATAACCACACCCTACAGCAAAGGAAGCTGGAAACTGTCTTCCAGCTTTGTGACCTGAAAGACAAGCGTGGAGTTGAGAGTCATACTTTGCCAAAAACACCAACTCAAATATTTATGCTACATGCTGCTCCTGTACCCTGTTCAGTCATCAGAAAGAAACAAATTTGAACAAGCTTTGAAGTTTAGAGGCTTAATATAAAATCAAATGCAGAAAGGCCTGCAGGCAAACAGGAACGCTTTAGAGTATTTTATCCATCCTTCGTTCAGGCAAGGGATATGACAGTTAACTCAAAGCAGAAGAGTTTCCATGACCAAGGGTCTCCATAGCAGCTTCCCTTTTCTCTCGTCTTTAGTCTTGCTCACTGTTTCCAAACTTTAGTGTGCATGATGATTATTGTGCAAGGCTTCACAGTGAACCACGCAAACTAAAATGCATGGGCAATTAAGCAGATCTTCAAAATGAAGCTTGATTCTACACAATACCACTTTATGCACCTGCTGATATAAACTCCCTTCTGTGTAAAACATTATTCCTCTGCACAAGGAAATCCTGGGTGTGGAGATGGTATGATTTGGTATCTCACTACACGCTCCCATTCGTGAGCATGGGTGTGTGAGAGCTGCCCCAAAAGACCAGAGCCAGACTCCAGTCAAGCTCATGTTCTTGTCTTTGGAGGGCTTGGTCATCCCCTCTGTATTCAGCCACTGGAATGATCCCAGGCATATGGGCAGCTCTGTTGTTAAATCACTTTGAACAACCCCTAGAGAAAATGAGTGAATCACTCCTTGTATTAAGCATGAGTAGATGTTCTATCTAAGAGGAAGGGCAGTTGAAGTCCTCGTGACTCTTTATCTACCATGCATGGGTTGTTCTGGTTCATCCCAGTCCCTTGTCAGAGACAGAGGGGGATGACAGTTAGGAAGCAATGATGCCATTGAGCAAATTGAAATGAGTGCTGGTCCCCACACAACCTACACAGATAATCAACTGTTACGCTCTCCAGATAATTCCAAAAGAATTTCCAAGAATATTTTGAACAATACAATAAGTAACTTTCTATCTAATGGAAACATGGTAAGTTCTAAGGACCCAGAATGTATCTGCATAAAATTGTGGTACTCACATTGTGATGTTAGCCTCGTTTCCTTAGCCATACTTCCTTCATTCACTCACTTACTCACATAATCATTCAACAACTCTATGTCAAGTTCCTACTAAGTGCCATTCCTCGTAATAGTGCAGGTAGACAGTCAAAGGTCCTGCTCAGGTGGAATTTATTAATCACCACATCAGCTGGGTTCTCAGTTGCAATAACGGATATTTACTTTGGCCAATGAAGACAGAAAAGGAATTTAATTGAAAAGACACTGAGTAGCCCACAGAATCGCTGTGAACATCTAAGAACCACATTGGAAAAGAACAGTGGATCGGCCAGGGTCCCAGCAGAAAACAGACGGCACAGTCAAATTAGGATAAGTTGAGGCAAGTTTAACAAGAGTTTAACAAAAACGTTAGCATGTGACAAGGGCAGGAACAGCAGGCTCTGCGACCTTACAGGACAAGGGGAGAATGTTGTTAACAGAATCTGGAGACCAGAGAGGGCCTTGTAGAGAAGCTGCTGTACCCTGCTGAGACCTCCAGTCAGAAAAGCAAGCTGCCCAGACAAGACTCTGCAGGGAGGTAGACTGGGTGCCAGATGGTCTGAAGGGGGACATCAGGGAAACCCTGCAAGAACACAGGCAGGGTAGCAAATACCAATTCCACCTTCCTTCTGCCCTCAGATGTCCTCTGGCTCTTCTCATTGACTGTTGGCCCAACCAGAAGCCAACAGGGCACAGGAATTCATGACTGCTGTCCACGTAAGCTACCACCTGGCCCAGCCAGCTGGGAGCTACACAAGGGGCTGGTAGTTTGAAAGGGATAAATGGAGGAAGGCCAGCAGGGGCAGGGAAAAGGAAACTGATCATTGACATAAAGACAGGAATATCCTATGGACTCCAAAAGGAGAGAGGGAGGGAGAGGAAGAAGGGCTGAAAATTTACCTAACTGTGTACAATGCTCACTATTTGGGTTGTGGGTTCACTAGAAGCCCAGACATCACCATTACAGAAGTTATTCATGTAACAAACCTGCATATGTTCCCCCTGAATCTAAAACTATTTTTTTTAAAGGAGGCCAGGCTGGGCACAGTGGCTCATACCTCTAATCCCAGAACTTTGAGAGGCTGAGGTGGGTGGATCACGTGAGGTCAGGAGTTCAAGACCAGCCTGGCCAACGTGGTCAAACCTCATCTCTACTAAAAATACAAAAATTAGCCACACATGGTGTTACGAGCCTGTAATCCCAGCTACTCCAGAAGCTGAGGCAGGAGAATTGACTGAACCTAAGAGGCGGAAGCTGCAGTGAGCTGAGAATCCACCACTGTACTCCATCCGGTCTGGGTGACAGAACAAGACTCTGTCTCAAAATAAACAAATAAAATGATTTTTCAAGCCTGTAATCCCAGCACTTTGGGAGGCCGAGGCGGGTGGATCACGAGGTCAACAGATCGAGACCATCCTGGTCAACATAGTGAAACCCCGTCTCTACTAAAGATACAAAAAAGTAGCTGGGCATGGTGGTGCGTGCCTGTAATCCCAGCTACTCGGGAGGCTGAGGCAGGAGAATTGCCTGAACCCAGGAGGCGGAGGTTGTGGTGAGCCGAGATCGGGCCATTGCACTGCAGCCTGGGTAACAAGAGCGAAACTCTGTCTAAAAAAAAAAAAAAAAAAAAAAAAGATTTTATTCTGGTGCCAGAATCAGCTACAGCCATGTCACATGGCACCCTCACGTAGACATCACAACTGTATCCCCCAAGCGCTCCTCTACTCGTTCTCTGCTCCCTTCCTTTCTGTGCATCCTTTAGGAGGGCAAGACAGGTGGTGCGCAAGCTAACAAATGGACATGATGACTGCAGATCTTGTATCGCATGTGCTAAAAAAACAAAAAGCATTATTTAAGCATCTGAAAGGTGCCTGGACACGAAGGAGGACTGGGGTTCACAAAATCAAGGGAGACTTGGAAAGCACATGAGGGTGTCTGTAGGAAATGCTGATTATAAACGTGATTTTTAAAATTCACAATTCAGTGCCCATTCAATATTGTAAAATGTGACAAAGCATCACATCTTGCTGGACCAGACTCCTGGCAGATCCTAAGGTGACTTCCTTACTGCTTAAAGAGCTGTATATAGCATCCTGGCATCTTAAAGGATGAGATAGTTCCTGCGATCACTGATATCCTCTTAAAGAAATTTTCAGTGCCACGTTTTCTTCGTGCAGCCTGTCACTGATGGGCATTTAGGTTGATTCCATGTCTCTGGTATTGTGAATAGTGTTGCAATGAACATATGCCTACATGGGTCTTCATAATAGAATGATTCATATTCCTTTGAGTATACAAAGTGGTGCTTATGCACCATGGAAGACTATGAAGCCATAAAAAAGAACAAGACTATGTGCTTTTCAGGAACATGGGTGAAGCTGGAGGTCATGACCCTTAGCAAACTATTGCGGAAACAGAAAACTAAGTACTGCGTGTTGCCCCTTATAAGTCGGAGCCAGATGATGAGAACACATGGACACATAGAGGGGAACAGCATGCACTGGGGCCCGCTGGAGGGTCGAAGGTGGAACAGGGGAGAAGATCAGGAAAAATACCTAATGGGCACTAGGCTGAGTGCCCGGGTGACCAAATAATCCGTACAACAAACCCCCATGACACAAATCTACCTGTGTAGCAAACCTGCACATGTACCCCTGAACTTACAATAAAAGTTACAAAACATTTTAAGTGGGGCACTCTAATAAAAAATCAACCCTGCTTCTTTCTCTTTTTCTTTTTCTTTTTTTTTCTTTTCTTTTCTTTTTTTTTTTTGAGACGGAGTTTCGCTCTCATTACCCAGGCTGGAGTGCAATGACACGATCTCGGCTCACCGCAACCTCCACCTCCTGGGTTCAGGCAATTCTCTTGCCTCAGCCTCCCGAGTAGCTGGGATTAGAGGCAGGCGCCACCATGCCCAGCTAATTTTTTGTATTTTTAGTAGAGACAGGGATCAACCCCTGTTTCTAAGTTTATTATGTGGCAGGGAAGAGCAGTTGGGGGCCATTGAGCGCTTTCAGAGATTTCCGTGCTGCAGCACCATGAGATTGCACACTGGATTTTAAAGCTAACCCATTAGTGTTACCTTTCTTTTACTTGTTGGCTATTTTACTTGGAAGGAAGAATGTCATCTCTATTGGAAGACTTTCTCCAGAGTCCTTTCTCGAGAGTTCAGGTAATTAGTGTGGGATCAGCAGGTCACTTTGAGTTTATTATCATAAGGTTGACGGGGAAATCAGCCATCTATGACACTGTTTCACCGTTAAGTGAACAAACACTATTTTCTTCAGCAAACATTTCAGCAAATAAAGATTCCTCAGCAGTCATTCTTAGTCTTAAAATTCTGAGTCAAAACTACTTAGAATTACTAGATATTCCAATTTATGTGAACATGCTTTGCTGCTCTTTCAGAAGACTTAGTTAATGATATCGAGATACAAAACAATGATAGATTGGGCTTGATTTTTTTTTCTTTTTCTTTCTTTTTTTTTTTTTTTTTTTTGAGACGGAGTTTTGCTCCTGTTACCCAGGCTGGAGTGCAATGGCGTGATCTTGGCTCACCACAACCTCTGCCTCCTGGGTTCAGGTAATTCTCCTGCCTCAGCCTCCTGAGTAGCTGGGATTACAGGCGCGCACCACCGTGCCCAGCTAATTTTTTGTATTTTAAGGAGAGACGGGGTTTCACCATGTTGTCCAGGATGGTCTCGATCTGTTGACCTCGTGATCCACCCGCCTCGGCCTCCCAAAGTGCTGGGGTTACAGGCTTGAGCCACCGCGCCCGGCCGGGCTTGATTTTTATGTTAAAGGCATGCAAATATTCAATCAGTGCAACCTTACTTATCTATTAAGGTGTAAATGCCACTTGGGAAATTTGTTGCTTTCCAAGTGCCTGAGTTTCCTGTTTTTTCAAGTTTTATCATTAAAAAAAACAACAACGGCTCATTGAGGCTGGCAGCCTCCAGCTTAAGCGATGATTTTCTATCCAGGCAGAATTAAAAGCTCTGGGGTATATCGTTTTCTGTTTCTTTGCCAGCCACCTCCTCACCTGGACTTGAGATGGTGAGGAGCAATTCCCCCATTGCCATTAATAAGGGAGAGGACAGCAGAGCCCTCTTGTATTCTGTTCTGCTGAGTGTTCTCTTCACTCTGGAAAATACTGTCTGTCCTTTTCTCCATGATCATGTGACTCCTACCAGCATGATTTCTACCAACATCTTGTCTCCTGTCTTTGTGAAGACAGAATAAGAAACGACAGAACAGTATTACAGGTGAGAAAGCCGCTGAGGATTTGGCTTTTGTGGTCATCCGAAGGCTGGAAGTGTCATGTAGTCACCCAGCCCAGAGCATGACCTATTTCAATACCATTCCCCACGGTAGATAGACTGTCCTGTGCTGAGAACCCCAAAAGCCAGAGAGAGACAAGTTGGGGGTTGGTCTAGCTGTCCCTTATAAATGGTGTCATTTTGGAACCAGATCCTGACACTCACCGTGGCACATGTGAAAACTGCCCATTCATGCCTGAAATGTAGAAAAACTCTGAACGCCCAGTGACTAACCCCAAATTTGAAGAGTTAGATTGATATAAGTTGAGAGCAATTTGTGTACTTCCCAAAGAAAATCTGTACATTGACTCTCAGAATTTTAGCCCTAGCAACAGCAAGACCCTAATACATGATTTTGCTGAAAATAAAAGCAGCTACTTAGAAGGCTTTTGAAACATCTTTTTGATTAAGGAGGAAGAAACATAACAAGAAAATCCATATTACAGCTGATACAGTTTTTAAACTTTTGATACCAGCTTAATAAACAGAAAAAAAATGCTTGGATGAGTATAATTTATTCTGGACCTTAAAAAAGTCCTTCATTTCCAATGGTGATCACTAAAAAATCTGGAGACAACAGATGCTGGAGAGGATGTGGAGAAATAGGAACACTCTTACACTGCTGGTGGGAGTGTAACTTAGTTCAACCATTGCGGAAGACA
Organism: Leontopithecus rosalia; assembly: GCA_028533165.1. Classification (NCBI taxonomy): domain Eukaryota; kingdom Metazoa; phylum Chordata; class Mammalia; order Primates; family Cebidae; genus Leontopithecus; species Leontopithecus rosalia. Next base: position 3,058,576 of record CM052656.1, read on the forward strand.
GTGTGGTGATTCCTCAAGGATCTAGAAATAGAAATTCCATTTGACTCAGCAATTCCATTACTGAGTATATACCCACAGGACTATAAATCATTCTATTATAAAGACACATGACACGCATGTTCATTGCGGCACTGTTTACAATAGCAAAGACCTGGACCCAACCCAAATGCCCATCGATGATAGACTGGACAGGGAAAATGTGGCATGTATACACCATGGAATATTATGCAGCCATAAAAATGGTGAGTTTGTGTCCTTTGTAGGGACATGGATGAACCTGGAAACCATCATTCTCAGCAAACTGACACAAGAACAGAAAATCAAACACCGCATGTTCTCACTCATAGGCAGGTGTTGAGCAATGAGAACATATGGACACAGGAAAGGGAGCATCTCACACTGGGGTCCGTTGGGAGGGGCTATGGGAGGGATAGTGGGAGGGAGGGTGGGGGAGGGGTAACGTGGGGAGAAATGTCAGGTATAGGTAATGGGGGGATGGTGGCAACAAACCACCTTGCCGTGAATGTACCTATGCAACGACCTTGGGTGATCTGCACATGTACCCCAGAATCTAAAGTACAACAAAAAAAGGGTCCTTCATTTCCAGTAAATGAACTCAATTCGTATATTGCTACAGAATAATGTATTACGTTTGTAACTTTTTCCTATTGCCACAGAAAATGTGTGTCTTGCCTGTCAATCCTCTAGGCACCATGTGCCTACTTTCTTTTTATCTTTTTTATTTTTTTGAGATAGAGTCTCACTCTGTCACTCAGACTGGAGGGCAGTGGTGTGATCTCAGATCACTGCAATCTCTGCCTCTGGGTTCAAGCAATTCTCCTGCCTCGGTCTCCCAAGTAGGTGAGATTACAGGCATGTGCCACCACATTCAGCTAATTTTTGTGTTTTTAGAAGAGATGGGTTTTCACCATGTTGGCCAAGTGGGTCTCAAACTTCTCAGATCTCAAGTGATTCACCTGCCTCGGCCTCCCAAAGTTCTGGGATTACAGGCGTGAGCAACTGTGTTCTGCCCCTAAGTGGATACTTTCCTCTGTGACCTTGTTGAGTTATTAACCCATGCCTTCCCATCAGGTTCAGCTTCTTTTTCCACCAGCTTGGCCACTTACATCTAAAAGAAGAGGCGGCCCTGGTACTTAGCCTCGGTGCTTTGAGGCCACCATCCCTCATTCTGCCTTTTGCTTCTCATGGGCACTCTGCCCCACATTTTGAGTATTGTCTCTGTTTGTTCGTTGTTAATTTTTATCTTCTGTATGCTCCCATTTGATGTTGGGTATGTGTAGAAGGATTCAGGTCCTGTTCTTCTGAGTCAAGACAGCAGCAACATTCAGTTTACGATCTGCACATGAGGATAACTTCCTTTTTTATTGTACTTTAGGTTCTGGGGTACATGTGCAGATCATGCAGGATTGTTGCATAGGCACACACATGGCAAGGTGGTTTGCTGCCTCCATCCCCCCATCACCTACATCTGGTATTCCTCCCCTCATTATCCCTCCCCACCTTCCCCACCCCACACTGTCCCTCCCCTAACCTCCCCACAACTGACTGCAGTGTGTGATGCTCCCCTCCCTGTGTCCATGTGTTCTCACTGTTCAACACCCACCTATGAGTGAGAACATGTGGTGTTTGGTTTTCTGTTCTTGTGTCAGTTTGCTGAGAATGATGGTTTCCAGATTCATCCATGTCCCTACAAAGGACACGAACTCATTGTTTTTTATGGCTGCATAGTATTCCATGGTGTGTATGTGCCACATTTTCTGTATCCAGTCTATTGTTGATGGACATTTGGGTTGGTTCCAGGTCCTTGCTATTGTACACAGTCCTGCAATGAACATAATTGTGCATGTGTCTTTATAATAGGATCACTTTCAATGGTTAGAGACTCACTTTGTGATAGGAAAACTTCAAACGCTTGGAGGGGTCAGTGGATGCTATGATGTGGGCCAGGGTGGGGGGAGGGTACACATGACAAACCAGCATCATCTTCTATTTAGTGGGGCAGCTGCCTCTCAGGGCAGGCAGATGGCATCCTGCCAGAACTATACCCAAGAGTGGCAGATCTTCTAGTTTTTTCATAAAAGCCAGAATTGTGTATTTTTATATGAAACATCTTTATTTATAGGCTGGCAACTAACTCTATTTCTTTTAAAACACCAGGCTGACCACAGAAAACACATCCGCAGGACAGACCTGGTTTCCAGGATGCCTGTTCTCACATTCTGGTTTGCATCCTGTCTTCTTTCTCTGCCATCTGACTTCCCACTCCTTTTTAGCCACCATGGTGCTGGGTCCTGCCCTGCTGGCCACTCTCACTGCCTTTTACAAACACATCAGAACCCCATAAATACAGGAAAAATGGAAGTTACTAAGGTCTCAGCTGGTATCAGAAATCTGCCGAGGGAGAGAGCAATCTTTATTTAGAAAAAAAAGTTCTAATGTAATAAAAAGAATACTGACTGCACACAGATGTTTATAGAAGCTTTATTCATAATTGCCAGAACTTGGAAGCAACCAAGAAATCCTTTAATGGATGAAGAAACAAACTGTGATACATACAGACAGTGGAATAATATTCAGCACTAAAAATAAATGAGCTATCAAGCCGTGGAAATCCACAGACACACTGAGAGTCATGTTCCCTAGTGAAGAAGCCAGTCTGAAAGCTATGGCTACACACCCTATGGACCCAAGTATGTGACATTCTGGAGAAGATAAGACCGTGGAGATAATCCAATCATTGCTGGTTGTTAAGAGTTGGGGAGGAGGGATGGACAGGTGAAACACAGATTTTTACGGCAGTGAGACTGTTCTGTGGGAGACTATAATGATGGATATGTGATATTGAACTTTGTCAAAATGCACAGAGAAGTATACACTGCAAAGAGTGAGCCTTAATATAAACTATGGACAAGAGTTATTAGTAATATATTGTGATTAATTTTTCTGTGAAATAAATATTAATTTAAAAAAGGATATTGGCTTAGAATTTGAAGCAAAGTAAGTGCCTCTTAAATTCTGTGAGCTTTAATGTCCTCGTAAAAGAACACTAAGCCAGACACGGTGGCTCATGCCTGTAATCCCAGCACTTTGGGAGGCTGAGGTGGGTGGCTCACCTGTGGTCAGGAGTTTGAGACCAACATGGTGAAACCCACCTCTACTAAAAATACAAAATTTAGCCAGGTATGATGGCCCACGCCTATAATCTCAGCTACTCGGGAGGCTGAGGCATGGGAATCACTTCACCCGGGTAGAGGAAGTTGCAGTGAGCTGAGGTTGCACCACTCTGCACTCCAGCCTAGGCGATAGAACAAGATTCTGTCTCAAACAAAACAAAACAAGTCACCACTACCTAGTTGGATGCTGTGCTAAATACGCTCACAAGGCCTTTGCGTGGGTGTTTGCAATTTCTAATTTTTGTCTTTCCAGCCATAGCATCAACCTCGTCTGTGGACCATAAGAGCTAGAAGTTTGCTGGGTGAACAAATGAATCAGTGACCTTGTTCTTAAGAGACAGTTACTAAGTTGTTCCTTCGATTTTTATTTTCTGGCATAGTAATTAAATCTACCTCAAGTTTGCCCTCTTCGCTTTTTCTCCTTTCTAAATCATTGGTCTGTTCCTGTCTCATTTATCTCTGTCTACCTCAAAACTCCTACAGACATGCAAAACGCTTATCTTCTGTTCTGTGGTCTGTGGTCAGCCACTTTCTTGGCATGCTTCATGCATGCATGTTCTGGAATCATTCTTTCGACTGCTAATGGGCTCTTCATTTCCCTCACTGCTGGTCCAGTCCTTGGAAGAATGACTGCAACATAGGACCCTGGTCCAACAGAACCCCCAGAAGCGCTTCCTCCCCTGAGATTCCAGGTGTAAACCTAAGCCAGGTACCCACTTCATTTACCAAAGAAAATAAAATCAATAAAAATGAGGACATTTAAACAGTTAATTAAAATGCCAAGATGTAGCATTAATAGAAGTAATTATCTAAAATGTCTTCAATTGGTTGTTAACTAAACCAATAAAAAATTAATCAAGAATAATTTGCTATTTGATATTCACATTTTATATTTCTCATTCATGCTAAAGAAAATCCCATTAAAGAATCTAATTTACTTTGCGGTAAACTCACCTTTACAAGAATTGAAATCAAATCTTGCCAGATGATAATAATGAAACCAGCAAAATTACTGTGGAGATGAAGCCCTGTGTTAGGAAGGAAATAAGCCAAAGGCCGAGCTCTTTCCAGTTGTTCTCATCTGGTTTGCAAAAAATATGTTTGTTCAATAGCTCATGCATATGTAAAGAATAGGGTAAGGTTAAGCTGGACTCTGCACCCCCAGAGCTTCTAACTCATACAAACACATCCACAAATATCAACTAATTATCCCACATATGCAAATGTATGCAAATTATCCTTAGCCTCCAATTGTAGTATAATAAAAAATAATAATAGATGTGTCCATAAAGCCAAGGTCTGATTCTCATGAATACACACTTGAAAATCCTCACGTGTAAGACAGAGTCAGAGATAGTACAACAGTGAATAGCTGTGAAAATCCTCACGTGTAAGACAGCGTCAAAAATAGTACAACAGTGAATAGCTGATGAAGTGAACGTGTTTTTAATCACTACAAACAGAAGGATCCATTTTCTTACATTACATCTGAGAAAGTACTTAGTGGTTGGTACTGTGGTTCATTTACTTTTGACCTGAGAAGGCTCAAGTGTATGTGATTGCTTTGCTTTGCCTCGTGTTGGAAAGCGAACTCCAACCACTGGTTTTTAACAGCATGTGAAGCAATGTCTAGACCTCGCGGCAAAAAAGGGATCCACTAGCAATGCCATCAGTGGACATGATCTGGGAGCAGGCAGCCCTCAGACTGCACTTGCTAACCCTGGCTTAGTGCACTGCCTCTCTCACCGGACTGAACCACCCTCGAGCTTGTGACGCTTGTTGTTTTATTCACGTGTATATTCCTGTTAACTAGTATTTTGGAGGAGCTCAGTAACAGTTTAAATGATTAAAGGACTTATCAGTGGACTTCATTCGAAGTAAAATCTTGCAAAGACCTGGAACCAACCCAAATGCTCATCCATGATAGACTGGACTGGGAAAATGCGGCACATATACACCATGGAATATTATGCAGCAATCAAAAATGATGAGTTCGTGTCCTTTGTAGGGACATGGATGAATCGGAACAACATCATTCTCAGCAAACTGACACAAGTACAGAAAATGAAACACCGCATATTCTCACTCATAGGCGGGTGATGAACAGTGAGAACACATGGACACAGGGAAGGGAGTACTACACACTGGGGTCTATTGGTGGAAATAGGGGAGGGACAGCAGGTGGGGAGCTGGGGAGGGATAGCCTGGGGAGAAATGCCAAATGTGGGTGAAGGGGAGGAAGGCAGCAAAACACACTGCCACGTGTGTACCTATGCAACTCTTACATGTTCTGCACATGTACCCCAAAACCTAAAACTCAATAAAAAATAAAAAATTTTTAAAAAAAGAAGTAAAATCTTAGGGATAATTAGTGGAAAATTAAAAAAATAGTGTGTAACTTCTTAAAATAGAAGAAAAATTGAAGGAAGATAGAAAATTTCATCCAAAGAAAAGCAAAACAGATAAGAAACACATTAAGTGTTAAAAGCCTGCGTAAATAGAAATAAATAAATTGAAAAGCATAAAAAATGAATTCAATAGGCGAGTGGTGATAACCCATGAAAATGAATTAAATTCGACATTTGTGTCAGGGAAAGAAAAACCTAAAAAATAAGGACATAAAAATATTGAAAATAAACGCTTAGAAAGTTATATGCTATACTAATTAAATTCTAAGCAAAAGAAAGTTGGTGTAGATATATAATCACCAAGAAAATTGAACTTTAAAGCAAAAAATCTAAGTAGACATAAAAATGGTCACTGTCTAGCTATCTATCCATATACTTGCATTCAGTGTACTCTCTGTGTACATAAATATTTAATCAGAAATACTAGACTTCTACAACTGGGCTCCTCTTCTTGGTTGAAAACAACTTTATTAGACATAAGGAAGCCCATTGAATAGAGGAGGGTTAAACTGTAGAACTTGTCAATGAGAAAAATGGTAAAACCCCATTCTTCTAAAATCCAAGAAACCTAAGAAAATAGGGCCAAGGGCCATTTTTGGAGTGGCATTATGGTTGAGGAACTCTAGTGTCTCAATGAAGATCCTTGAGAACACTTAGAATGAATGCCACTAATTGCCCTTGGCCAAATCCCTAGGGTCAGTGGCTTAATATTCAAGAGCTTTCTCTCCCCCACACACAAGAGCCCTCAGAATAGTGCAATTATGGTGTCCAATGTATTTTTTCTGTTGCTTAAATAATTTTGTCTCCCTTTTATGTGCTCATCTTATAATTATGGGCACCTAATATGTGGCATCCATTTGGCAAATATTTTTTATCATCTACTCCTCTCCAAGCCTTATTTTAGGAACTAAAGACTACCCTTTTGTTACTAAAATGTAAACAAAACGTGTGTAGTCTATGCCCTTGAATAGAGGAGGGTTAAATACTAAGCAGAGTATCTTGTGGGAAAGATAGATCTTAATCAAATAATTAGACAAGTAAATATAAAATTTTATCTATGACAAGGAGAGATAGAAAACCAGAAGAAGTACTATTGTCGGGCTTGGCTTATTGAGAGGAGTCAGAGGAGGCTCCTCCAATGAAGTGGTGCATAATCAGAGATGTAAAGGGTGAATGGGAGGGAACCAGGGTAACGGGAGGGAGAGGGTGCTCTAGGCCACGGAAACAGCATAGGCAAAGAACATGCAGTGGGAGAGGGCATGCAGACACAGATCAGAAAGCAAGTTGGAGGGGCTAAAGAACAGAGAGCAAAGAAGAGTGTTGTGAAGGTCTTTCTGGGGAGGAGAGAAACAGCTGTGTCATTCAGGGTCTTGTGGAAGAATTTTGCTATTCCAAGGCAGTCAGGTTATTTGCTTTTTGCCATTGAGTTATTTGAACTCCTTATACATTTTTGTAGTTCGTCTCTTGCCAGATGGAGTTTGCAAATATTTTTCTCCCATTCTGTGGACTGTCTCTTCACTTGTTGATTGGAATGGAAAAGTATTCAAGTTGGTTGTTTTAGAGTAGAGTTCCTGTGTTTCTTTCTTCCTTCCTTTTTTTTTTTTTTTTTTTTTTGGAAGGAAGGGGACTGAAGCACGGTAAGGGCTCTTCCTGGCTGGAGTATAAATAACAGATTATCGAATAAGATTTAGAGTCAGAAATGCCCATTGGCGAACTATTTATATAACCCAAATACAGGCAGGAGAAAATGGCAGCATGAATGAGGGAGTTTGTGGGTTGGGATGGACATGATGGTTATTGAGGGAAAGGTTTGGAGTAAATGGGGATTCAGAAGGCAGAGTAAAGAGGATTCGGTGAGGGATGGACAGGGAGATAGAGGACAAGTCTCAGAAGCCTCAGGCTATGGCTTCAACCCCGAGCTAGAAGGCATTGTCTTCCTGTGAGACCGAAAACCTGAAATGGACCAGTTTTGTAGGGGAGGAGCATCAGCTGAGGCAGGAGTATATTGAGCTCTCAGGCCCTCAGGAATTAGACATTAAATGCAAACACGGTCCAGTGCCTCAACCTTGAAGAGTTCTCTCTTGGAAAATGGTATCTTTAAAATGACAGTGATAACACAGGTGAATTTAGCATTCAAAATCATAAAGCTTTTTATGATTTTTAAATCACAAAGAAATTGTTCTGCATGCTGGTCCTGACAACCTTCTTTATTCTTCCTTTATATGATCTTATAGTTTGAAAACAATATATAGTCTAGGTGGATACACCCTAATTTGGGACAATTCTGACATTCTTATTTATTCAGCAAAACCTTTCTATGATTTTCCTATATTCCAGCTAGGTCAGCCTGTCTTTAATGGAGTGTCTACTTAAGTATCATAAGAATTGCCACCGTGGGGGGATATTCAAACCAGTTTTCTCAAACTGAAGACTAGCATTGAACAAACTTATATTAGCAATAAATCAGAAAATGGAAGGCATCCAGTGCTGTAAACATGAGGCAGAGGGTCATTTTACACATAAAGTGAATAAATATGCACATATGTTAAAAGGCCCCTGTAGGTCATACAACAAAACTTTACCAGCGTTTCTGTCTGGGTAGTGGGATTACTGCTCATTGCTGTTTTATTCTTTATGCTTGTGTATATTTTTCAAATGTTCTACATTAAATCTTATTCAACTTTTATCCCTAATGCTAGAAAATGGAAGTCTACCTATTTGAACTGGAAGGCAAACATCACTGATTGCAAAATTAACAGTTGTTTCTCCCCTTTCCTTGCAAAGAGAAAAACACTTTTGCTCAGACATTGGAGTGAACATCTGGGCCCATAACCAGGAAACTAAAATCAAAATTGTTTTATGCCAAGTGTATTGGCGTTCTAGGGCTGCCATTACAATTTTCACAAACTTGAACCGCTTGAAGCATTGCAAAGTGTCCTCTGTCTATTCTCAAGGTAGAAGTATGAAATCAATGTGTCAGCAGGACCGTGTTCTGTCTCCTGAGACTCTAGAAGGAGATCACTCTTCCTAACCTCCAGTGGTTGCCAGCAATCCTTGGCATTCCTTGGTGCCTAGATCCATGATTCTGATCTCTGCCTCTGAGATCAGATGGCATTCTCTCTGCTTCTGTGACTATTCCCAGATCTCTCCCTTCTTATATGGGCAGCAGCCATTACATTAGATTAGGGTCTTAACTTGATGGCATCTGCAAAGACCCTGTTTCCAAATAAGATTCCACTCATAGGTACTGGGGGTTAGAACTTACATGTATCTTCTCAGAGGACACAGTTCAGTTTTATTTCATCAACAAATGGTGTTGGAAAAACTGTATAGCTACACACAATAAAACGAAGTTGGGCCCTTACCTTACACCATCTACAGATTTAATGTAGCATGGATTAAAGACCTAAACATAAAGCCTCTCAGCTTTGTGACGTTGGATTTGGCTAGGATTTCTTAAACCATAAAATTAACCATGATAGTGTTAATGTTCAGAAGATGTAATAATCCTCCAACTGCAACTCAACCATGAAAGCAAACCCAATTTAAAAAATGAGCAAAGGACATGAACAGACATTTCTCCAAAGAAGATGTACAAATGGGTAATAAGAAGCATGTGAAAAGATGTTCAACATCCTTAATCACTGGGGAAAAGCAAATCAAAACCACAGTGAGATATTACTGCAAATCCACTGGGAAAGCCACTGTCAAGAAAAAACCATGAAAAAAACAGAAAATAACAAATGTTGATGAAGATGAGGAGAGATTGAAAGTCTTGTGCACTATTGGTGGAAATGGCATGTGGTACTCCTTTTGTGGAAAACAGTGTGACAATTCCTCAAACAATTAAACATAGAATAACCCTCTGATCAGCATTTCCACATCTGTGTATATATTCAAAAGAATAGAGAGCAAAGAGATATTTCTACGCTTTATTTACAATAGCCAAGAGGTGGAATCAACCCAAATGTCCATCAATGGATGAACAATATGTGATTTATACATACAGTGGAATATTATTCAGTCTTAAAAATAAGGAAATGTGGGCATACGCTACAATATAAGTGAAACTTGAAGACATTTTTCAAAGTGAAATGAGCTACTCTCAGAAAGATAAATACTGTATGATTCTACCTATTTGAGGTACCTAGAGAAGGCACATTTATAGAAACAAAAAGTGGAATGGTGGTTGCCGGGAGATTGAGAGAAAAGGCAAAGGGACATTGTTGTTTAATGTGTGTAGGGTTTTATTTTGCAAGATGAAGTTCTAAAGGTAGGTTGCACAACAATGTGAATATACTTATCACTACTTAACTATACACTTAAAATGGTTAAATTGGTAATATTTATATTATGTGAATTTTATCACAATTTTAAAAGTGTTTTAAGTAATAATTTAAAGTTTAGTTGGAAATTGACTAAAGTCATATCAAATGCAGAAGATTTTAGTCTTAAAAATGTACTATTGCATTCAATAAATATGGCAGCTAGTGTGTGGCTGTCTTGCCCGTGTGCACCCATACACCTGTAGTGCCCAGTATCACCACCATCATGGAGGGCAAAACCCACAGATTTCACAGTGACTATGAGAAGGGAAGAGACAGATTTGATCTGGAGATGGTGGTGAACATCAGGCCCTTTATCAGCCAGCAGTGACAAACTCGTCTGAGATGGAGAGGCAAAATCCATCATCTTTCTCTGCTAAAACTGAGAGACTAGCAATCACCTTGACCTAACTCACATACTTTAGAACACTGTTGAACCACATCAGGATGTATATTTTTGTGGGGGAGTTCAAGTGATTCTCCTGCCCCAGCCTCCCGAGTCTCTGGGATTACAGGCTCTGACCCCAGCTAATTTTTGAATTTTTTAGTAGAGACAGGGTTTCACCATGTTGGCCAGGCTGGTCTTGAACTCCTGAACTCAAGTGATCCTCCCGCCTCAGCCTCCCAAAGTGCTGGGATTACAGGCATGAGCCACTGCACCTGGCCAGGATATTCATTTTAAAGGCACATAAAACATCAATTAAGCAATATCCTAGGCCATAAAACAGATACCAATATAGTTTTAAAAATTGCCATCCTACAAACTATAATATCAATGACAACAAAATTAAATTTTAGATCAGTGACAGAAAGAAGTATGGAAAATTTTCATATGGAACTTAAATAACAAATTTCTAAATATCCAGTGAGTCAGAGAGGAAATCCCAAAAGGAAATTAGAAAATATCTTGAACTAAATAAAATTTCAACACAATATATCTAAATTTATGGAATAAAGTGGAGCTCAGAAAGAAATTTATAGCATGTATAAAAATTAACTCATTTTCAATTTTTTTCATGCAGTAAACTCTGCCCCTGATTCTTCACATTTAGGAAATAGCTAGAGTATTGTACGTGTATTGCTTCAGGGAAGATAGGGCATGACTAAAAGAGAAAAATTAGAATCCTTTTACTTTTGAGTTTCCAAAAACTGAAGAAAAGGTAACTACCACAAGAAAAGAAAACCACATGTTAATATTCCTAAGTAACCTAGATTCAAACATCCTCAAGAAAATACTAGCAAACTGTATTCAGTAGCATAGTAAAAGGATTGTTCAACAAAACTAAGTGGAATTCACCCCTGGGATGCCAAGATGTTTCAACATATGCAAACGAATTAATGTGATATAACTCAATAACAGAATGAAGAATAAAAATTATATGATCATCTCAAAAGATGCAGGAAAAAATTTTGAGAAAATTCAACACATTTTTGTGATAAAATCTCTTATCTTAGTAGGTATAGAAGGAATTTACCTCAACATAATACAGCCTGTCTATGAAAAACTCATAACTAACTTCATGCTCAATGGTGAAAAGCTACACTCATTTTCTCTAAAATCAGCAAAATGACAAGGATTCCCACTCTCATCACACTAGTCAATGTAGTACTGGAAGTTCTAGCTAGAGCAATTTTGTGATTTTTAATAAAGGCATTCAAATTGGAAAGTAAAAAGTAAACTTGTCTCAGCAAATGACATGACCTTCTATATAGACAGCCCTAAAGATGCCAAGAAAAACTGCTAGAACTAGTAAACAAATTTAGTAATGTTGCAAAACACAAAATTAACATACAAAAACCAGTTTCATTTTTTTTCTTTCTTTCTTTCTTGTTTTTTTTTTTTTGAGATGGAATCTCACTCCATCAGCCAGGCTGGAGTGCAGTGGTGTGATCTTGGCTCACTGCAACCTCTGTCTCCCAGGTTCAAGCAGTTCTTCAGCCTCAGCCTTCTGAGTAGCTAGGATTACAGTCAAATGCCACCACACCCAGCTAATTTTTGTCTTTTTAGTAGAGATGGGGTTTTACCATATTGGCCAGGCTAGTCTTGAACTCCTGACGTTGTGATTCACCTGTCTCAGCCTCCCAAAGTGCTTGGATTACAAGTGTGAGCCACCTCACCTGGCCATACACCAATACTGAACTATCTGAAAAAGAAAGAAAACAACCCATTAGTTTCTCTCTCTCTCTCTCTCTCTCTCTCTCTCTCTCTCTCTCTCTCTCTCTCACACACACACACACACACACACACACACACACAGGCATCATAATAAAATACTTTGGAATAAACTTGAGTTGAAAAATCTGTACAGTGAAAACTATAACACAGATATGAGAGAAATTGAAGATGCTGCAAATAAAGAGAAAGATATTCCATGTTCATGGATTGGAAGAATTAACGTTGTTAAAATGTTCATACTACCCAAAGCAATCTACAGATTCAATGCATTCTCCCTTGAAATTCCAATGGCATTTTTCATAGAAATGTTTTTAAAATTTTTAAGATTTATATAAGATCACAAAAGACCCCAGATAGCCAAAAAACATTGTATTGAGCAAAAAGAAGAAAGACAGAAGCATCATGCTACCTAACATTTGGCAGATTTTAAGAGTGATATAAAGGGCCAGGTGCAGGGATTCACGCCTATGATCACAGTACTTTGGGAGGCCAAGTTGGGCAGATCATGAGGTCAAATCGAGACCATCCTGGCCAACATGATGAAATTCCATCTCTACTAAAAAATACAAAAAAATTAGTTGGGTATGGTGGCGTGCACCTGTATTCCCAGCTACTCCAGAGGCTAAGGCAGGAGAATTGCTTGAACCCAGGAGGCAGAGACTGCAGTGAGCCGAGATTGCCCCACTGCACTCCAGCCTGGCTCCTGGCAACAGAGCAAGACTCCGTCTCAGAAAAAAAAAAAAGTCACACAAATTTCCATATGACCCAGCAATTCCACCTTCAATAGACATGAAGACATATGGCCAAACAGAAATGTATAGGTGAGTGTTCAAATCAGCATTATTTATCATAGCCTAAATAAGGCAGACTAAATGCCCATCAGCTGATGAATGTGTAGCAAGTTGTAATATAACCACATAATCAAATACTACTCAGCAACAAAAATAAACCACTGTTATATGTAACAGCAAGGACTCATCTCAACATCATCATGCTAACTGAAAGAGATAGTCACAAAAGACTATATAAATGTTTGATTACACGTATACGTAATGTCCAGAAAATGCAAAGCGTAATAAAAAAACATTAGGAGCTGAGAGAAAGAATTGCCTACAAAAGAGTATGAGTGAATGTTTTTGAAGTGATAGAATATTCTAAAACTGGATTACAGTGGTTGTTCCACAATTGCATACAATTAGTTTTATTTATTCTTATTTAAAGTTATCTCAGAGGAAGGAAAAATTGCATAAATGTAATAAAACTCATTGAACTGTAATTTATAAAGGATGAATTTATTATAGATAAACTAAAATAAAGCAGTTATGAAATGCATAGCATAGCAGAGACTGGTGTGCTATGGAAAAAAAGCTCAACATTGTAGTCTGCTCTCAAAGATAGAATGAGAATAGCATAAATCCTAGATTTAATTTGACTAGAATTTTTATTAAAGCTATGCAGTAAAGCTCACTGTGTCACTCTTAATGAAGTGTCTCAAATATGGCTTAAACACATTTAATGTACATCTAATGAGGTTCTTTGGCCAACTAATTATTGAGCGTGTTTAATGGAGTTTAACAATTGCATATAAGATGTCTAGCTCTTTCTATAGAGATCTACCCTTATCAAAATACTTTTAAGATAAGGGATTTCACCCACATAGATTGCCTTTGTGAATAAAAATCATTATACTCTCCCACAATAGTAGTACTTATATTTCTATCAATTATTAAAACCTATCAGATTAACATATATAAGTCATTACTACTGGCATTCTGTGTGGATTTGTGATTTTGTGAGCTTATCATATTTTAAAGAGATTTAGACAAAACAGGGAACGTCATGCAATATACTTCATTTTTGTAAAAGCAGAAAAAATATACTGGTTTTGTGTTTGGGGCAGGTGAGAACAAGCCTGCAGGTTATTATAAATCAGATGTGGAGAAATGTGGCTTTTTCAAGGCAGACACTACACACTGGGGTCTGTTGGGGGGAATAGGGGAGGGACAGTGCGGGGTGGAGAGTTGGGGAGGGATAACATGGGGAGAAATGCCAGATATAGGTGAAGGGGAGGAAGGCAGCAAATCACACTGCCACGTGTGTACCTATGCAACAGTCTTGCATGTTCTTCACATGTACCCCAAAACCTAAAATGCAATTAAAAATAGAAAGCCAAAGTCAAGCCTAGATTTCTTTTCTTGCATACAGAGTGGGCATTGACATAAATTCTCCTGGAACGGGTGTGAAAAGATAAGCTACTTAATAGTTGCTGCAGAGCCTACCCCGAGACCGGACTGGAGTCTTTCACCTGCGTGTCAATTCTTTGTTGTAGTTGTTCTTTCCTTTTTTTTTCTTCCATCTATGGGTTCTTGGAAGATTCTAAGAATTTTATTACAAGACAGATCATGTCTCTTCATAATAACTTCTCAGGTTCCACATTTTCCAACCTCCCTACATTTGCAAATGACCACCAGTGCATGCTCCACGCCTGTTCTCTTCCACCAGTGCATGCTCCACGCCTGTTCTCTTCCACCAGTGCATGCTCCACGCCTGTTCTCTTCCACCAGTGCATGCTCCGTGCCTGTTCTCTTCTTCCAATTGTCATTCCTTAATTCTTAGCATCCTTCCTGCACTACATTAAAGCAGCTGTGCAGTCCATGTCTTATTTTCTCCTGCACTCACTTGTATGAAGTTTTCTAAATGTCAACTTCTAAAGTCATATTTTGCCAAGAAGAGTTTACATTTCAAAACCTATGTTTATGCACGTCTGAATCAATGGGTGAGGAAATGAAATAATCTTTACAACCCTCATTAAAAGATGTGGCTTGAGAGTCAGGAGATGCTTTTGCATATGATGCGGCTTGCTTTCTGTTTTGCTTAGAACATCCATTCCAAAAATTGGGTAGGTTGTGATTTTTTCAAAAATATATATACTTTACTTTTTTACTGAATCAATTGACCCTTGAAAACAGAGACCAAATCGTGTAAAAAAATAATAATACTATCATCGATAGGCCAGGATTAGTCGGGCATGGTGGTAGGTACCTGTAGTCCCAGCTACTCAGGAGGCTGAGACAGGAGAATCACTTGGAACTGGAAGGCAGAGGTTGCAGTGAGCCAAGATCACGCCACTGCACTCCAGCCTGGGCAACAAGAGTGAAACTCGTTCTCAAAGAAACTTGAAAATAAAATAAATAAAATTTGAAAAAAAAATTAATAATATTTATTTGTGATTTCAGCCTATACATAATCACCTCATTCTTTTCAAACTTCCTCCCGCATACCAGGAAGCATGTTTTATAGACTCAATCCTGCCCTCACCAAAAATACATCTTATCATGAGGCAGAATATAAGGGCTTCCAAAGCTGCTACAGTAGAACATAATTTTAAAAGGGTAAATGATCATTTGGGGGCTTGAGTATAGGCAGGAACAATAACTCAGGGAAAGAAAAGAACCATTTTCTAAAAACTGTCATACCAGGCCGGGCGCAGTGGCTCAAGCCTGTAATCCCAGCACTTTGGGAGGCCGAGGCGGGTGGATCGAGACCATCCTGGTCAACATGGTGAAACCCCGTCTCTACTAAAGATACAAAAAATTAGCTGGGCATGGTGGCGCATGCCTGTAATCCCAGCTACTTGGGAGACTGAGGCAGGAGAATTGCCTGAACCCAGGAGGCGGAGGTTGTGGTGAGCCGAGATCACGCCATTGCACTCCAGCCTGGGTAACAAAAGCGAAAATCCTTCTCAAAAAAAAAAAGAAAAAAACTGTCGTACCATTCATCTGTTTATTTATTCATTCAAGAACTGTTGTGTGCAGATGATGATAGCATCATCTGGGGTCTGTTGGGGGGAATAGGGGAGGGACAGTGGGGGGTGGAGAGTTGGGGAGGGATGACATGGGGAGAAATGCCAGATATAGATGATGAATTCAGCAGCTGATGGGGACACAGGCCCCCACCCTCATATATCTTATAGTCTAAAACAGGAGATGGACAATTTTTAAAGTAATTGAAACATAAATAAACATAAATATGCATTGACTTATACATATATAAACAGATAACTTCTAACTAGGTACTACAAAAATGAAAAAGGAGGCGTTGTCATGGGGATTGAATGGGAGGTGACGTGGTTTAGCTCTGTGTCCCCACCCAAACCTTATCTCAAATTATAATCCCCACATGTCAGAGAAGGGACCTGGTGGGCGGCGATTAGATCTGGGGGGAGGCGGTGATTTCCCATGTGCTGTTCTCATGATGGTGAGGGAGTTCTCATGAGATCTGATGGTTTAAAAGTGTGGCACTTCCCCCTTTGCTCTTTCTCTCTCTCTCCTGCCATCATGTAAGAAATGCCTGCTTCCCTTTTGCCTTCCCATGATTGTAAGTTTCCTGAGGCTCCCCAGCCATATGGAACTGTGAGTTAATTAAACCTCTTTTTTTTTTTTTTTTTGAGACGGAGTTTCACTCGTTACCCAGGCTGGAGTGCAATGGCGCAATCTCGGCTCACCGCAACCTCCGCCTCCTGGGTTCAGGCAATTCTCCTGCCTCAGCCTCCCGAGTAGCTGGGATTACAGGCACGCGCCACCGTGCCCAGCTAATTTTTTGTATCTTTAGTAGAGACGGGGTTTCACCATGTTGACCAGGATGGTCTCGATCTCTTGACCTCGTGATCCACCCTCCTCGGCCTCCCAAACTGCTGGGATTACAGGCTTGAGCCACCCCCGGCCTTAAACCTCTTTTGTTTATAAATTGCCCAGCCTCAGGTAGTATCTTCATAGCAGTGGGAGAACAAACCAATACAGAAGGTGATTGTGAGCTGGGGGCCTGAGGCAAACAGTGACAGTTCAGTGGTCACAGAGGCAGGCCCTGGGAGGAGAAGCTATTTGCGCTCTGAGGCAGTGCTCTGCAGTGGCATCCTGTCTCGTGTGGATGGCAACTTGGAACCTCTTTGGACCAGAAGGCAGTCTGACCTACAAGGCAGAGCTAGCTTCCTGACCTCCGCTCTGTGCAGAGTGCTTTCCCTTCTGTGTTTACTTTCTGGCGCCATCATTTTTTTTAACATTTCTTGTAATTTAAAACAGGAGATGGACAATTTTAATAGTAACTTAAATGTTTTACCTAACATTAGTTTGGCAGTTTTCCCTGTGTGTCCAGTCATCTGCCCTGAACCATGTCTGAGTGTATGTGTGTTCACAGGTCCAACAGAGGGGAAGGCACTCTGGAATCACTAAGGAAAATCACCGTGTTTCATGGACAAAGCTCATTCCCACTGGTGCTCACACTTTGCTGTCTATTAGAATCTCTTTGGAAGATTTTCAGCCACCCAAGGTCTGGGCTGCAACCCATGACAATGAATTCAGGATCCGAGTGTGGAACCCACTACCAGTATTGTTTAATTTCCCCAAGTGATTCTAATGTACAGCTAAATTTGAGAACCACTGAGTGAGAATTACCTGCAAAGATATAAAAAAGAAATACTTACTGGTACCTGAGTCCCACTCCCCAGAGGTTCTGATATAATTGAAAGAAGCAGGCCCAAGGTATTGAAATTTTATCAGAGCTCCGTGGAGGATTACATTCTGTAGACTTGAGAACCTCTGTAGTTGAGAACCTCTTCTCTGGACCAACCTTTGGTGCCCTAGGACCTTAGAAAGAAAAGATACTTTGGCTATGATATGTTCATATTTTCTCATGTAATTATAAAGCTGTTGGCCATAGTTAGGGTCACCATCTCAGCCGGCTATTTTCAACAAACCTCATAGCCAAGTGGGGATTGAACCCACGACCTCAGACTCATTAACGCCATGCTCCCTCCATCTGAACTCATCAGCCACAGCTGCTTTCTTGGCTGAACGTCAGCTGGGATACCTCTGCCAAAGCTCGGCTTAATGAAATAAAATAATAATGACGTAACGCCAAGTGGTTACAGTAAGGCCTCCCAACCAATAAAAGAACAATTGATTATTTTCTTTCTCTGAACTAGAGGAAATCCGATGACATTTGACTGCTGTAAACATGTAACACATTTGATACTTCCAGGTCAGGAATGGGATGAGATTTCCAAGTCCAGCCGGGAAATGTAAAGCCCTAGACATATGCAAGGGGCTCTACATTTTTTTTTTTTTGAGACGGAGTTTCGCTCTTGTTACCCAGGCTGGAGTGCAATGGCGCGATCTCGGCTCACCGCAACCTCCGCCTCCTGGGTTCAGGCAATTCTCCTGCCTCAGCCTCCTGAGTAACTGGGATTACAGGCACACGCCACCATGCCCAGCTAATTTTTTGTATCTTTAGTAGAGATGGGGTTTCACCATGTTGACCAGGATGGTCTCGATCTCATGACCTCGTGATCCACCCGCCTCGGCCTCCCAAACTGCTGGGATTACAGGCTTGAGCCACCGTGATATATTTTGTTTCCAACATGGATTAAAATATCAGAGAGAACATGGCCATAATGCGCATTCTTCTCTGTTACAAATGGAAATCTGTTGAGAAAGACTTCAATGCTGATTCAAGGAGTGCTCAGAGAGCCCTGTGTTAGGTTCAAGGACACGCCTGAGTCTGGCATGCCAGACAGCGCTTCCACGAGGCCGCCTGAACTAAGCCCTAGGCTCCGTGTTGAACAGCCTGAACGACCTGCCCTTCTTTAGAAGGTTATATTTATGTTATATTTTGATGCGGCTGAACAGACAGTAAATTCATAGCGAAAGAAAAAGGAGGATTTCTCAGACTGACAAATACCATGGAGTAAATAAACAAGATCAGTGGTTTCAAAGGCTTTCCCTAACCATGGCTGCAGATCATGGTGGGGTGATTGAAAGTGATTACCATCGAATGGAGGGAAGGGGCTGGCAGGTTTGTAGAACACTAGCATGGTGCTAACACAATGCTCTCGTGCAGGTGACATAAGCCATCACTCCTAAGGTTTGAGACTGGACAACTAGGGCACTGTTGCCCCATTTGCTGAGATTTGAATACTGACAGCAGAGCAGATTTGAGAGAGGATCTCAAGAGTCGCCTCTTGAACCCAGTGAGTCTGAGACACCCAATGGAGACATCAGCTAGGCCCGAGAATACACATGTCTTGAGTTCACGGGAGCCCTCAGAGGAGAGATCTGAATCTGGAACTGATCGGAACATCAACACCCTGGGACTGGTTGAGATCACCTTCTAGGGTATAGTCTCCACAGTAGTGTGGCTTCACCCCATCCTGCAGACACCCCAAAAACAGAGCTGCTTTGCTGTAGCATAAATTTCTCTGACAGTTCAGACAGTTGAGAATGAGACCAGTGTCCATAAAGCTGATCACAGAGCTTCATTTTGAAGAAGAGTCCAATAATCATCTTCTCCAAGCCCCCATGACCCTCATCTGTCATCAGTGGGGTGGGAGGACAGGACGTGAATCATAGAATCACAGGCCCACACACACAGAAGGAGCTGAGTAACGTAATGCCCAGGCTGGGGGAGTAGCAGAGAGTGCTGATGTTCTTCCTTTCCAGGGAGTCCCGCCTCCCCAGGAAAGCAAAGCATAAACCTGAGATGCATTTCCTTGGTCAGCAGGTTATAAAGTCAAAGTCATTGCATGGGCGACTGTGACCAATTTAAAACCCCAGACTGATTGTACCCTGCCTCCCAGAATCATTTTAATTGCATCCACCCTCGTCCCAATTAGAGTGGGCGGAAGACATGCAAATTCATTTTTACATTAGCCTAAGAAAAACATCATTAAGAAGTTGTCTGGTGAGGGCAAGAAGATGCACTTAATGTATTCCAGGGCCAAACTGCAAATGACTTTAGGTTTTACACTGTTTGGGATTACCCACACCACTGTACCCTCATCAGCACTGATAATCAAGACCTGGCTCCCAGCCCCATCCGTAAGTCTTGCTGAAATGGCTTTCAGGTCAAAAAAGGACTCATAAGCACTTTGGGTGCCTCTGTAGGGTTAAAATTCTCAACAACACCCGCTTTTAGGTTTACCGATTTAGTTAAATGAAGTCTGAGAGCAGCTCTTTGATGTTTATCAATTTTCTATGTCCTTTCCATACCAATTGAATTAATTTGTTACTTTCACGTACCCTAAGACTGACAGGCTTCTCCCAGCCTACGGAAAGTTCTGTAGCCTTTGACAATTTGACATGCATTTTTCTGTAGTGATATAGCAGAGGGCTGAGAGCCCATTTACTTCGAGGCTGCAGGCAAAACCTCCCCCAGTTTCAAAGAGCAGACTCTTTATGCTACCAAGAGGACGCTATCAACAGACAGAAATTAAACACTCATGCTGGGTTTCGTGGAATTGCTCTTTGGAAGCTATAAACGAAGTGTACGTTTCTTAAAAGAACCTTCATTATCAGCATCCGTAGTTGTCAATCTTTGATATATGCTAAGTGTACTCAACAGCATTTTTATCATATTGTCAGACTTTTCTTAGCAGGGAGGCTGATAAATCACGAGATTTAGTATTTCTGATACAAAGAGTAGCCTGTTATGTTAAAAAGTTATACCCAGAGCTGAGCGTTTCCCCCACGCCCGTCACATTTCTTCTAAGTATTAGCCTCCTCTGTTGGAATTGGACAATGGTTGGCACAGCGGGAGCACACATGTGCTGCCAGTCTAGGGTGTCTCAACAAGGGCGCCTGGATTCAGACCCTCTCAGAGAACCCTGAGTCTCCCAGTTCAATGGAGAATTCAGCTTTGGAGAAGCAGAGAGAGGCCACAAGGACACATTTGCTGAATGATGTCCCAGAATTGCTGAACTTCTGATTTTCCAAGACGGGCTGGAAATCCAGGTCTTATGCACATTTCCTAATTTTCAAACGTTGTGTTTCATTGAAAAAGAAGCAAATCTGTACCATCCGAACATTTCCTCAGAACCCCAGTTGATAAACTGATTGTAATAGCATCAGAATTGATTTTTGTTAAATGTAAAGCATTAAAACTCTGTGCCTTAAGGGGTTTTATTCAGCCGTGAAAGGAAGGAAACACTGACCTGTGCTACAGCGTGGCTGAACCATGATGATCACATTACGTAAAAGCAGCCAGTCACAAAAGACCACACATCACATGATTCCATTCAGGCTGAGTATCTGGAACAGGAAAATTCAGGCAGACAGCAAGTAGATCTGTGATTGCCAGGGCTGAAACGGGGTGGTAGTTAGGGGTCAGGAGGTAGCTAAGGAGACAGGATTTTTTTTTCAAGGCGACAGAAATGTTCAAAAATTGACTGTGGTAACATGCACATACTGTGGTAATATTGCACGTATCTGTGAATATATTAAAAACTAGTGAGTTGTACACTTTAAATAGATGAATTTTATGGTAGATGAATTTTATCTCAATAAAGCTGTTCAAAACAAAAACCCAAAGCAACGCAAAAATGGAAAACCTCTATGTCTTGAGCAAGGACCTGAAATTTTTGACACACAAAACCAGCCCTCAAAACCTGTGAGTTCTGCGCCACTGCCCGCCAGATTGCTAGACCCATCTCCCTAAACCAGATTCACAAGTTAAACTGTGATTTCTAACAACCTTAGGTCGATGGCAGGTTCTCCAAAGCACACATCACACAGTGTTTGACGCTGTCCACACCATGTTTTGTTACCATCCACCCAGTGTTGCCCAGCTAGGGACTAAAAAGGGGGGAAAATTCATCATCTTGTACAAGGGTAAATGTCCTGAGATGCCCAGGCAGCCTCAGCCTCACATTTACAATCAGGTAAGTACTGTGGTTTCCTCTTCCTGGGAAATGCCACTTTAAAAACATTAATCTTAAGAACAAAACTGGCTTACGTCTTAAACTCATTCATGTGGCTCTGTCTTATTAATGAAGAGAAGGATGTACACACCATTATGTGGGGGCCCAAGGTTAAGCCAAACCACACATGCGTTGAAACGCGTGGTATTATAACATGATCAAGTGTCTTCTGAGAAACTCTCACTTGTGCCATATATATATATATTTCTTAGTACAGGACAGATGACAGATTTTCTTAGTGGATCCAAGGAAGTGCTTGTTATTATTATTACTTGGCATCTTCTGCAGCAGTTAATATAATAAATAAAAATCCATATTTGGCCACATGCTTGAGGATGTTAGGAAGTGTGGTTGATTGGCTTAGCAGCTTACTAAATTTAAACGGAGGCAGTAACGTGGCCCTAGGTTCTCCCCAGAGTTAGAAATTCCTCCTTGAGGGGATTTCAGTAATGCTGCCTAATCAGCTTAAGGAGTTAATTAAACAGCTGTCACTTAGCTTCTTAATTCTGAAACGATGCTAAATAAGATTTGAAATTAGTTATGCAAAACTGAGAAGTGCTTTTGTGATACAGGAGATTCCTTCGGGTAGCTCAGAATGAAGGAGGCCTTATTCCCAGACAGCAGGGGTTGTGGGGAGACCCACAGAAATGAATCGAGGGTCCTGGGAAACATTCACCTCATTGTTGAGTACAGACAACAGGGCAAGAGTTTCTAATCTTCCCCTTTGCATCCAAAGGGGACCTGACTGTAGATGATTCTGACCTCCTCAGATAAAGTCACAAAGGGGCACCCTTCGGTGAATGCAACCTGCAAATGTGTTTGTTCAAACTTCACAGTGTTTCACAAAAAGTAAGCCAGATGTAAAAGTCGGGAGATCTCACCTGAAGATATTGATTCTTGGCTCCTCTGGGAAAATCAGGACACTGGTCAGTCTGGTCCATGTTCCTACAAGGCAGCATGGACTTCAGAGGGAGAGCTGTCACTTCTCCCTCTGGCTTAGGTGTGAGGTCCTGGGTCACCGGGTGATCATTACCACCACCCAGGCCCCAGGTTGGAACCAGAGTTTGACACCACATCCTGGGACGATTGTCTGGGCCAAGGTCTGGTGCCATGGCAGACAGGTGCAAATTGTATGAGAACTTTCCTGTCCCTTAAGATGCTTCGTAAGTCCTAACCTGTGGGCTCTGCAAACCCACCTAAGTAGGTAGGTATGCATGAGAAAAGATGCTCAGGGCCCATGCCCGCAGGCATCGCCCTGTGATCCTGGCCAGGCATTTCCTGCAGAGAGAAACCTCATGTCAATTTGCACAGAAATGAAGGTGGCCAAGAACTCACAGTCCTGTAGACGATTCACCGTTTCTTACTGTAAGCCTCCAACACTCCACTGAGAGTTCACTGTTCGTGGCAATGAAGTCCCATCGCAGAAAGAAGTTTAGTTTCCAGAGCAAGCCCATGATGCGAAAATAACATGCAATCAACATCACCCTTGAAAGTCCCTCAAACCACCCATAAAATGCAGCTTATAAGGCTCAACACTTCCAGTCTTTCTTTCAGCATTGACACATTATTTTTCCTTGGCTGAGCACCACGTAGAGTTGCTGGCTCATGCCCAGGGATCCTGGGTGTGAAAAATATATATCTTTTTTTTTTTTTCATTTTCCTTCTTTTTTTAATTTTTCATTTAAACATAGTAATTGTACATAAGTATGGGGAACCATGGGATGTTTTGATAAATGTATAGATTGTATAAAATATCAAAGCAGGGTATTTAACATACCCATCCTCTTGTATGATTCTTTTCTCATATTCATTTATTTTAGGTAAGAACATTCTAAAAATTTTCTTCCAGCTGTTTTGAAATACACAATACGATATTGTTAACCATAGTTACTCTATTGTGCAATACAACACCAGAA
>CM052656.1:3082842-3123440 GCA_028533165.1 Leontopithecus rosalia
GCGTGCCTTTTACACCTGGGCTTTTTCCCCCGCTCTGTGGGCTATAAGGATCCGTCTGAAAATGCGGTGTTTGCTTACCCTCTGCGTCTTGACTGAGAGCTGCAGTGGTGAGTTGCTTCTACAGCGCCATCTTCCTCCCCCCTCATATATATCTTTAATACTAAAGCTACTAACACTGCAGTGAGATGCTCACACTGTGAGTGGCTGTGGGAGTTGAGGGCCACCGGGGAAACAGCAGGTACCTGCCTCCTCTACTGCAGGACCAAGCTTGAGTGCGTTGAAAGACGTGGCAGATTACATATCTCCTTCCCTCTGATTCCTCTTCTGCCCTTCCTCTCTCTCTTGCTTTTTCTTTTGCCAGGGACATATTAAATCCATACAAGTCATTGAATATATTAGGATAGTACTGCTAAGCAGCCTTATTTAAAAATTACTAATGCCAAGGCCTGCATTTACACTTTGCTTGCATCAACTCATTGGACCGTGTAAGAACTCTATGTGGCAAATACTATTTGGAGCTTACTTGCTTTTTGGATTGAAAAAATGAGAGGCAGAGAGTTTCAGCAACTTGCAAACTCATGAAAAACGGAAGTGACAAAGCTGGGATTTGAACACAGGCAGCCGGAGTCCAGAGGCTGTGCAGGTGGCAGGCACACAGGAAAGATTCTCCTGCATCTCATTTAACTCCGCTGTGAAGATGGGGAAACCTGGCCTCCAAGAACTGACATACATTGGTCAAGGTCCCACAGCTGATGCTGTGTAAAGCTAGGACTCAGATCCCTCAGCCCGGGTCCCTGTCTCCACTCCCAGGCTGTAGAGGAGGTCTTCAAGTCAGGAGCGTGGATGGCGCCGGCAATGTCAAACGTGTAGTTTTGCTTAGCACGTGCCGGCCATGGCAATAATCACCTTTCACGAATGAAATCCTTCCCATAACCCAACAGCATGGAAACTTTTACAGTCTCCGTTTTGCAGATGAGAAAACAGACACAGTGCAGTCACTGTTTCGCTAAAAGTCACAGAGCAAGTCAGCATAGGAACTGAGATTTAAAGCCAGACTGTCTGGCACCAAAGCTCACTCTCCTCACCCTAAGCTCACCTGCTTTGGAATTTATTTTATATAATGTCTCTAATAAAATAGACACAATGTGCACACTGATTATTTCCACTTGGGGAGATTAAGAAAGAGGTAGCATTTGAGTTGGATGTAGAGTATGCTTAAGATAATAGTTTTTATTGAAACAGTTTCCACCTTCAAGGTTCAAGGGATTCTCATGCCTCAGCCTCCCGAGTAGTTTGGATTACAGGCATGGCCATCTTGCCTGGTTAACTTTGTATTTTTAATAGAGATGGGGTTTCGCCATGTGGGCCAGCCTGATCTAAAACTCCTGACCTCAAGTGAGCTGCCCACCTTGACCTCGCAAAGTGCTGCGGTTATAGGCATAAGCCACCATGCCCTGCCTGTTTAGGCTAGTTTTTAATAGAAAGCGCCTTTAGTACAATAAAATACGATTTTGGAATAGACTATATTCTGTTTTGGAAGGTATGTCCCTAAAGCCAGCTCTGTAAAGCTCAGCGTGTACAGAGGAGTCCATACTTGCTGGTGACATGAAGAAAATCAAGACTTTTTGCATCTGTTTCTGCATTTTGAAAATTTCTTCCATTTTAAATGTGTATGTTTAAAACAAATGTTGTATCAAGTAAAAAGAAGTCCTAATCTGTGCAGCAGGTCTAGGGAACACAGTCATGGCAGCAGCAGACAAAACATTCTGATAGGTGGGTCCCCGGGAAAATGGCAATGTCAGCGAAGAGCTTGGCAAAACCTATGATTACAAAAAAGGTAAATTGTGTTAATAAAAGAGGAAAAAAAGAAAGGCAATGAGTAACTCCAGGACACACCAATATTATACTGGAAGGAAATAGAATCTGAGGACAGTTCCTCCCCCCACCACAGTGGTTCTTAACTGAGAGTGATTTTTCTCCCTCAGGGGACATTGGTGATGACTGAGACACTTTGGACTGTCATACTTGGGGGATGAGGGATGCTGCTGGCATCTAGTGGGTAGAGGCCAGAGATGCTGCAATGCACATCCCACAGAACATCCTGGTAACAAAGAATTATGCAGCCCCAAATATCAATAGTGTCAAGTCTGAGAAAGCCTGCTTCACCGTGAGCAATATACACGAGGAGTATAATAGATACATTAGTGGCTTTCAACTCTGAGATCCAACCTTTGTACAAAGCACAGATGACTTCATTATGTTTCAGAACACAATGTAGACGTTATCATCCTTGAGAGTATAAAAGCTGCAGAAATGAGAAAAGTTGGGAAGTTAACACCAGACCTGAACCAAAGAAGAGCTTTAGCAAGGCTAATATTCTCATCTTGCAAAGCAGGAGGCGAGGGTTATCAGTTATCTGTTGCTACACGAGAAACCGGGAAACCATGGTAGCCTTATACAACAGCAGCCATTTACAGGACTCTGCTGGGTTGTTTCTGCTCAGGTCTCCCGCTGAGTGCAGCAAAGTAGAGGCTGCGTCGGCCTCTGAAAAGCCTCTGCATTTACACCTCTGCTGGGGGAGGCTGATTGCAGTCTGGGCTGTTGACCAGATCACCTGCACGTGGCCTGTCCACATGGCCAGGGCTTCCTCACAGCATGGTGAGTGAGTTCCAACAGCAAGTGCCCCCAGAAAGAAAACAAGGTTGAAGCTGTCTTGCCTTTTAGGCCTAACCTCAGAAGTAGCAAGCGTCTCTTCCACTGCATTCTAGAGGAAATGATGCTTGCTACGTCCGAGGCTAGGTTCTGAGAGGTGACCCAGCTAGAGGTGAATCCTAAGGCCGGCCTGTGTCGAAGGGAGAAATCCAGACTCCGCTTCCACATGGCAGGAGTGTTGAAGAATCTGCAGACATGTTCTTAACCTATTCAGGGATCAAGGTATTATCTCTTTCTTCCCCACAAGCTTTGTTGAGGTATAACTGACAAATAAACATTTTATACGTTTAAGGAGTACAATATGATGTTTTGATGCATATCTACATTGTAAAATGATTACCACTATCAAGCTAATTCATCACTTCACAGAGTTACCTTTTTTTTGTAGTGAGAGCATTTTAGATCTATGCCCTCAGCAAATTTCAAGTACATGATACATTATTATTAACTACAGCAAACATGCTATACGTGAGGTCTACAGAGCTTACGTGGTGTTTTGTTTTGTTTTGTTTGTTTGTTTGTTTTTTGAGAAGGAGTTTCGCTCTTGTTACCCAGGCTGGAGTGCAATGGCGCGATCTCAGCTCACCGCAACCTCCGCCTCCTGAGTTCAGGCAATTCTCCTGCCTCAGCCTCCCAAGTAGCTGGGATTACAGGCACGTGCCACCATGCCAGCTAATTTTTTGTATTTTTAGTAGAGACGGGGTTTCACCATGTTGACCAGGATGGTCTCGATCTCTTGACTTCATGATCCACCCGCCTCGGCCTCCCAAAGTGCTGGGATCACAGGCATGAGCCACTGCGCCTGGCCACTTACTTGTTTTATAACTGAAAATTTTTACCCTTTGACCAAACCCCCTTGTTTTCCCCAACACCTCACCCAGTTCCCGGCAACCACCCTTCTCCTCACCATTTCCATGAGTTCAACTTCTTTAGATGTCACATACAGGTACGATTATGCAGTATTTGTCTTTTATTAGAGGTATATTTCCTTGAAATTATAAATAGCCAAATAGAGAAATCAAAGGGGGAATATGATTTTATTGTCAGAAAAGGGAGAGAAAGTAGAAGGCGGTCGGAGATAAAACTTCATTGATCATACCAGGAAATCAGTAGCTAAGGTCTAAAACTGCTGTATCGAAAAAAGGTAATATAGTATATTATTTAGAAAAATGGGGAGAAAGACTTTATAACGTAGAAGGATTGAAAACAGTTGCCTGAAGGAAAAAAACATGAAGTTAGGGAAGGGTGGATGTCTGCTGTCCATTTCATCGTAAACCCATTCCAAAGGGAAACATTTTCACAATGAGCTTGTATAACCTTGATAAGATATCGAAATTTACATCAAGGAAGGGAAGAGCACCATGCATTTGGTGTGTTTCAATGGCTTTGAGAAGCCAGGCTCATGGGGAGAAGGCATGAGCACATGGCCAGCCTCATGTGGGGTCTGCAGTATAAAATGGTACTGCCTCCCTGAAAGTAGAAGAATTATTTTATTTTATTCTATTCTATTCTATTTTAGTGTGAATGCCAAAATGCAGGCACTCTCCATACCATGTCACAGCCATTAGACCCAAAAGCTGATGTACTTTAAGAAACAGAGGGCCGGGCGCGGTGGCTCAAGCCTGTAATCCCAGCACTTTGGGAGGCCGAGGCAGGTGGATCATGAGGTCAAGAGATCGAGACCATCCTGGTCAACATGGTGAAACCCCGTCTCTACTCAAAATGCAAAAAATAAGCTGGGCATGGTGGCGCGTGCCTATAATCCCAGCTACTCAGGAGGCTGAGGCAGGAGAATTGCCTGAACCCAGGAGGCAGAGGTTGCGGTGAGCCGAAGCCTGGGTAACAAGAGCGAAACTCCGTCTCTAAAAAAATAAAAGAAAGAAACAGAGTGGTTTATAAATCTGTCTGCAATGCAGGTGCCAATTTGACCGACACTGTACACTTGTCAGAAGCAGCACACAGGTTATTTATAGCAACATGGCATTATTGCTAATTAGATATAGTATTTCTGTGGTCATCTAATAGTGCTTATGTTTAATGTGGAAGAGATAAAGAAAACCCACAGCCCATCACTATTTCAGTGTTTGCTATTTGTTTGGGAGGCCAGGGGTAAGCGTGGGGGTAGGGTGGCTGGAAAAAGAGAGTTTGGCCAAACAATCAAAAGACAGGGACAGGGTGATTAGTCGTTATTCAACTTGGTTGATTACTGATCTTTGTTGGGAAGTACATTAAAACATTCTTTTGTTTTTGTTTGTTTGTTTTTGAGATGGAGTCTCCCTCTGTCACCCAGGCTGGAGGGCAGTGGCACGATCTCGGCTCACTGCAACCTCCACCTCCTAGGTTCAAGCGATTCTCCTGCCTCAGCCTCATAAGTAGCTGAGATTATAGGCATGCACCACTATGTCTGGCTAATGTTTGTATTTTTAGTAGAGACGGGATTTCATTATGTTGATCAGGTTGGTCTCGAACTCCCGACCTTAGATGATCTGCCCACCTCGGCCTCCCAAACTCCTGGGATTACAGGCATGAGCCACTGCACCTGGCTGAAAAGGTGCTTTTAAAAAGTCAACCACAGTTAGGACACATTGAGGAAGAAAGGAATGTCAGACCTCCCTACTAACTTAAGCTGGACCAGCCCAAGCTCATTACAACAGAAATCAGGGCAGGGCAATCAGGAGATGAAGGGCTAGCCACCCAGCATGAAGGAAATTTTGAAGTTTCATACATGAGCAATCTATACATAGAAGATTTCATCTTCTGTATGAAATCTGAAGTTTCATACAGAAGAATCTTACTGCCTGGGAGGGTAGCCCAGAATTTAATGGTTATGTACAGAGCGAGTTGCTGAAGCTGAATTTGGAAAGCATTGCATAGAAATCAGGATAGGTTGGGTTGTATTGGAATTAAAAGTTGCTCTCAAATCACATTTCTTTAAGACAAGAAGAGCATAGTTATTCCTCCTGCTGTATGTCCTGTGTAGGTCAGTAGGAAGCTCTTCTCCATGCGGTGACTCAGGTAACCAGGCTAGTGGAGGCTCCCGCATCTCCTCAGTGCATCCTCTGGAATACAGAGCCTCCCTGGTGGCCATGGCAGGTGAGGAGAAAGAATAGGCAGTTGAACATGAAAGCTGTATTGTTTCAACCCACAAATGACACACAACACTGATCCCTACATTTTACTGGTTATAAGTGTTCACGGGTCTCTTCCTAACTGCAAGGACCTGGAAAATATCAAGGAACAAATGGTGTACTCACAGAGCATTCCAGTGTCCTCTGTAAACTGGCTTCGCCTGCATGGCCGGCCCACCCCATCCAGCATGAAGCATGCTTGGCCAGGCATCTCCTCTGATTGGTCAGTGGCTATGCCATCCTGGGGTGGTTGTTCGGCTTTTTCATTTTCAAATATTACGTCTGAATATGATATTACAGGAGGAAAAAATCATCTTTTAATACCTGATCTGGACATCTGTCTCTGTATACTTCTTTCATAAAACATAAGTTCACAATTCTTGTATCCCTTTGACATTTAATGTCAAAGAACGTGTACTGCAGACTCCAAATAACCTTCTGGCTGCTGGCTTTGAGGAGCACAAGTTCAGAAACTTCTTTAATGCTGTGAGTTCACCTGGTCCCTCCTTCCACGTGTGGCAGAGCGGGCAGGAACGGGCACGGGCTGGGGCCCCCGAACAACCCACAGCTCTGCTCCTCCTGGCTGGGGAAGGACAGAGGGCTGCTTCCTGCTTGTAGGGGGTGTGGGCACAGGGAGCCCACAGGCTTAGTCTGTGGTGGACAGAAAAATCTTACAAAGGACCATTTCTTTGCGTCATTGGGAGGTGGGATCAAGCATAGAGCGTAAGTAATTCCAATATTTAAGAGAACAAACAGACTTCGTATGAACTTCTGTACTTTTCCACGTCGGGAGAACGCAAGGCCATGGAGTGTTGATACATGTAGTTGAAAACTGTTGCAGCTGCCCACAAGCTGCTCTCTCCGTGCATTGAGAGCTGTCTCCACTGTGCAAAACTCATCCCCACAATGTACTTTCTGAAAATCTACTTGGCTCAGATTTTCCTGAGAGGCAGTAAAGTGTCTGTGAGGGTATATGGGCTCGTGATCCAGTACCTGCCAACTGGATGCAGGTACTGGAACAATCTCACCTGTGTGAGATTGTTTCTCAAAATCTCAAAATGGGGAAGAGGAAGTGTGTGAGCATTCATTTTCCTGGCTCAGATTGTGGGAAATGCAATGAGGTTCTAGAACCATCTGCCTGATTTGTAAGCTTTCTGGTCATGACAAGGAGCAGGGTCTTGGTGGCCCACTCTCTGGTTCCAGGCATTGATCTTGGGAACTCAGCTGAAATCTGTTTCTTCAATCCCAACCATACTCCTGAATAAATCCTTTTCTGCTTGAAAGAGCTAGAGTGGAGTCTGCTATCTACAGCTAAGATCCCTGACCCATAGAATATTCTTTAAACTGAATGTTATTTGCAAGATTTTTTGAAGAATGGGTAAATATGATAAGAAATGAAGTACATAGTTTAGAAAACAAATATATTAGCAATTCAAGAAGTTGTCCACATATCAGGAAGAGAGTGAGAATGTTGTGAATGGCATACGGAGGTGAACCATGCTCCCAAAAGGTGCAGGGCCAGCTCCCTAGATGGTGTCAGCCCTGCTGATGTGGAGCCTTGATCTCTGGATGACCTGTTAGGCTACCACCGTGTTTGTGTCCTTGGTTTAATGAAGTATTTGATATGGTCTTATCAAGTGAGCTGTCAGCCTCTCCAAGAATTTTAAGCACACGAATGAAGAAGCATTATTTCTGCAACTTGCTGTTTAAATCAGTGTAAATGCTGGCCACACTTCTCTATGCAAATGGCAGGCCCAGGTGTGCTTCCTTTTCAAAAGGTAAGTAACATTTTTGTTCCCCACTTTATCATGGGGAATTTCTCTCCCTGTGTTGGAGCAACTGAGCCCATTTCTGGGGCTACTGTCTCTGGTGCCGTGACATACCCCCTTGTCCCTCCTTCATGCTATGCAGTTGTGCCCACTTGGGTTAAGACTCATCATTCCCTGATATATTAGTCTGTTCTCATGCTGCTAATGAAGACATACCCAAGACTGGGTAACTTATAAGGGAAAGGGGTTTAATGGACTCACAGTTCTACATGGCTGGGGAAACAAGGGCATGTCTTACATGGTGGCAGGCAAGAGAGCTTGTGCAGGGGAATTCCCATGTATAAAACCATCAGATCACATGAGATTTATTCACTATTACAAAAAGAGCCTGGGAAAGACCTGCCCCCATGATTCAATTACCTCCCACCAGGTTCCTCCCATGACACATGGGGATTATGATAAATCAAGGTGACATTTGGGTAAGGGCACAGAGCCAAACCATATTGTCTCACCTGACCCCACCTCCAAGCATTATGGACATAGTTCCACGTTTTCCTCCAGGACTTTTCTGACATGATGGGGGTCCATTCGTAAGCATGGAGTTTACACACCTGGGGAAACCTGTAACCCTGGGAATATGCAGGCTTCTAGCCTTTAGTCAGACAATTCTGGAAGAATCCTGCCTCTGTAAATCGAGTTCCTCTGGGCACAGCTGCAACCTTGACAACACATCGTTGTGTTGGCGTCCCCGTCACTGTCTCCTGCTGCTCACTCCTCACTCCCACCACCTGCGAAGAGATTAACTGCCCCCAAGCCCTTGTCTCAGGCTCCGTTTTGGGGGAAAGTCAAATGAACAAAATGTCCAAGTTGCACAATGGTGACTGAGATTGTTAATTACGAAAGAAAAAGTTTGCGTCTCAATGAGGGTTTAAAACAAAACCTCAGAAACCAATATACTTTCATGTAATCACCTTGCTGGTCAACTTTATGCTGTAGGGTACAGTTTATGCCATCTATCAACATTTCTGCCAACAGTGGACTGCGTATACCACTGTGGTCGCATAAGATTATACTACTGTATTTTTATTCTTACTTTCCTATGTTGAGATACACAAACACTTACATGGTATTCCAATTGCCTGCAGTATTCAGTGCAATCACCTGCTGTACGGGTGTGTGGCCCAGGAGCAACAGACTGTGCCAGACGGCCAGGTGTGTAGTAGGCTCTGCCTTCTAGGTTTGTGGAACGTCACCTGTGATGTTCACACAAGGATGAAACCGCCTAATGCCGCATTTCTCAGAATGTATCCCCATCCTTAGCGACCCATCACTGTTCACCGTAAGCAAAACAAACTCATTCTCATTACCTAAGGTTTCAAAAAAGGAATTTATTGCAAGAATACGGGCTCTCTCAGGGGATGAATTTAAAAGCTGGACAAAAAGCCCTTGAAGAGGCAGGAACTGGGACAGTGCTAGAGATAGACCAAGGTAAATGGCATAGACTTTTCAGGTGTGACAAATGAGACGAATGAAATCCAAGTATTCTTGACCCGGCCTTACTCCCACTGAGTGAAATTCAAGTCCCAGGGAGAGAGGCTGCTGGGCATAGCTTC
Source organism: Leontopithecus rosalia (assembly GCA_028533165.1). Taxonomy (NCBI): domain Eukaryota; kingdom Metazoa; phylum Chordata; class Mammalia; order Primates; family Cebidae; genus Leontopithecus; species Leontopithecus rosalia. The sequence continues at coordinate 3,092,065 of CM052656.1, forward strand.
GGAGATGCCAGCCTACTTTTGGCCAGGGGAGAGAGTTATTGTGTCCCACCAAGCGTCATGAAAAGAGAAGTGATGGTTTCCCAAAGGAAAATGGATGTCCTATTATACAAAAGGAGGTAGGAAAGGAAAAAACGATCTATTCCTGGTGACTCATTGTTTTTCCTAAAAAACATTATAAGAAAACGTCTCAATATGTAACTCAAATCCTGTTTGTTTGAAAGCTTGTGCTTCCTGCCTCATGTCTTCATTAACAACCCCTGTAAAAAAAAAAAGCTGCATTTTTGCCAGTCTTCTAAAGAAAATGAAGCTTCATGGGCCAGTTAGCTTTTATATCCATTTCTTCACAATGCCCCTTTCTCACATGTGCCTCACTCGGAGGTAAGGGGTGGGAACACACTGCTTGGAGGTTGAGGTATCGGGCTGTGAGCTGTTCCTGTTGGATAAGCCTCCACCTTCCTCTGATGCCTTCCCCAAGCCAACCTTCCTCAGGCCAGGCAAGGCTGGAGGTTCCACAGGCGTCCATTGCATTTGCTCTGTGGAGTGCTTGTTCACGAAGGGAGCAGCTGATGCAGCTGCTTGGAATACTGCAGGCAATTGGAATACCATGTAAGTGTTTGTGTATCTCAACATAGGAAAGTAAGAATAAAAATACAGTAGTATAATCTTATGCGACCACAGTGGTATACGCAGTCCACTGTTGGCAGAAATGTTGATAGATGCTATAAACTCCTCCAGTGGGGTGCTCAGAGGTCACCACTGTTATGCTTTTGTTCAGGAAGGAAGCAGCTGATGCAGCTCACATTACGCTTTTTTATTTTTCTTCCAACCGTATTCATCTATTTTAACATATATAGCATGATGTTAGAAGTGTGTATTAAAAGGGCAAGTGATCTCCAAAGAGGCCGTAGTGACGTTAGGGACAAAAAAGAACAACAACCCATAAAATGTTTTATCTCATTACAAAAAAGCAATAAGTCAATTTAATGTACTCATCTTGGCTTAAGACTGATGAGAAATCACGGCGGGGTCAGTTAAGGCTGCATCGGTTAAGATAGTGATTTATCTGTGAGTAACGGAACTTGGAAATCAATGGTTATAACGTGTAAGCTCTGAATTCTCTCTGCAAACGTGCTTGGAGGTGGACACCCAGGGCGAGTGTGGCTGTGTCTAGCATCTAGGTGCTCCCTTTTTGTCTGCTCACTGTATTTTCTTCCTAGAGCTGCTGTACAGAAGTGACGAAGTAACAACGTGGTGGCTGAAAACAAGAGAAACTCCCTCCGTCACTGTTCTGGAGGCTGCAAGTCTAACATTCGGGTGTGGCCAGGGCTGCGCTCGCTCTGTAGGTTCTAGAGAAGCACCCTTCCCACCTCCTCCAGCTTCTGTGGGTTGAAGCCATTCTTGATATTCCGCGGCTTATGGATGGATCATCCCAATCTCTGGCTCCATCTTTCTGTGCCATCCTCTCTGTGTGTCTGTCTGTGTTTTCTCTTCTTGGAAGGACACCCACAGTCCCACCTTAATCCATTAGGACCACATCTTAACTCCTCACATCTGTAGGGACACTGCTTCCAAACAAGCTCACATTCTGGGTCTCCAGGTGGGCACGAACGTTGTATTCCACCCACCATGGGCACCATTCACCTCTGCTTGTTTATCAGACATTTGGGGGGCATTTACTGGTTACCAGGCGCTGTTCCAAACTCACCACAAATATTCATGCACTAAATCTAGGGCAAACCCAAGAGGTACATACTATCATTATCCTTCTTTTATAGCTGAAGAGAATCAGGCACAGAGTAAAGTAACTTGCTCGGAGCCACACGCTGGTAATGTCACGGCCAGGATTCAAATGCAGGCAGTCTGACACAGTGCTGGGTTCGTTCAGCCTTTGTGAAAGATTAGTTCAACCTTTGTGGAAGACAGTGTGGTGATTCCTTAAAGAGCTAAAAACAAATACATTTGACCCAGCAATCCCATTACTGGGTATATACCCAAAGGAATATAAATCATTCTACCGTAAAGACACAAGTATGAGAATGCTCGTTGCAGCACTATTTACAATAGTAAAGACGTGAAATCAACCTAGATGTCTCTCAGTGGTAGACAAATAGAGCAAATGTGACACATATACACCATGAAATACTATACAGTCATAAGAAAGAACGAGGTCATGTCCTTTGCAGGGACACGGTTGGAGGAACTAAGTCTGATATTTGGCTGTGTCCCCACCCAAATCTCATCTTGAATTGTAGCTCCCATAATTCCCACGTGTTGTGGGAGGGACCTGGTGGGAGATAACTGGATCATGCTTTGGGGCAATTTCTGCCATACTGCTCTTGTCGTGGTGAATAAGACTTAGGAGACCTGATGGTTTTCCAAGGGGTTTCCCCTTTTGCTTGGCTCTCATTCTCTCTTTGCCTGACGCCATGTAGGGCACGCATTTATTCTTCCCTCACCTTCTGCCAGGATTGTGAGGCCTCCCCAGCCACCTGGAGCTGAGTCTATTAAACCTCTTCGGTCTTGGGTATATCTTTTTTTATCCGCAGTGTGAAAACAGACTAATGTAGAGTCCAACGAGAGATTTCCTGCATGTAACTATTAATACTTCACTACACCGAAACCATGTGGCTTTTAACCACACACCAGTGCCTTTGAGTCACAAGACACAGTTTTACTGCAGCATTATCTATGCCTAGTGAGCAAAAAGAAAGGAAAAAGGAAATACAACTCTCAGAATCTGCTTTGTTCTTGTTATTTTTTAAATTTTAGTTTGATTTTATTTAACTTTTAAGGAGTATGTGTGCAGGTTTGTTACATAGGGAAACATGTTACGGAGGTGTGTTGTACAGATTATTTCATCACCCAGGTGTTAAGCCTACTGCCCACTGGGTGTTTTCCTCCTCTTCCCCCTTCTCCCACCCTCCACTCTCTCATAAACCCCAGTGTGTGTTGTTTCCCTCTCTGTGTTCCTGTGTTCTCATCATTTAGCTCCCACTTACAAGTGAGAACATGTGGTGTGTTGTTTTCTGTTCCTGTGTTAGTTCGCTAAGGATAATGGCCTCTAGCTCCAAACATGTCCCTGCAAAGGACATGATCTCATTCTTTTTTATAGCTGTATAGTATTCCATGGTGCATGTGTATCACATTTCCTCTCTCCAGTCTACCATTGATGGACATCTAGGTTGATTTCATGTCTTTGCTACTGTGAAGAGTGCTGCCATGAGCATTCACGTGCCTGTGTCTTTATAATAAAATGATTTACATTCCTTTGCCTATATACCCAGTAATGGGACTGCTGGGCAAGTGTATTTCTGTGTCCGGCTCTTTGAGGAATCGCCAGTGTCTTCCACAAAGGTTGAACTAATTTACACTCCCACCAACAGCGTATAAGCATAGTTTACTCACAACCTCACGAGCATCTGTGTGTTTTCTAATGTTTTAATAATAGCTATTCTGACTGGAATGAGATGATATCTCATGGTGGTTTTGATTTGCATTTCTCTAGTGACCAGTGATGCTGACGTTTTTTATATGATTATTGACTGCATGTATGTCTTCTTTTGAGTTTTTGTTTGTTTTTTTCACAAAATTTCCTGGAAACCTCACTAAATGACTTTGTTTGGTATCTTCTGGGCCAGAAATGTGTCACAGATTAAGGGCAGCCAAAAGCTATAATCATTTTATCTAGGCATGTTACAACCACCGACGAAGGGGTTTTGTTAGGAAGAAAGGCAGGAGAGACATTGATTGGACAGCAAACTGTCTAACATGAAGGTCAATCGCTTTTTTGGAGATGGAGTCTTGCTCTGACACCCAGGCTGGAGTACAGTGGTGCAATCTCAACTCACTGCAACCTCTGTCTCCCAGGTTAAAGCGATTCTCCTGCCTCAGCCTCCCAAGTAGCTGGGATTCCAGTGCCTGCCACCATGCCTGGCTAATTTTTTTTTTTTGTATTTTTAGTAAAGACAGGGTTTCAGCACATTGGCCAGGCTGGTCTCTAACTCCTGACCTTGTGATCCACCCACCTCGGTCTCCCAAAGTGCTGGGATTCCAGGTGTAGCCACCGTGGCCAGCCGAGATCAATCTCTTCAAGTGTTTAAAAGCATCCCCTGTGCAATGTTTTTCTCTATCTGTTATTTTCCTAGTCTCTGTTTTAAAATTAATTTTCAAGGGTGAATATGAATAAATGACTATGCTGATACTTGAAGCAGAAAGTCAGGATACCGGAAACATGAGGAAATTAAAAAAAAAAATCAAAATAACGAAACAGCCTAATTCTGGTTCTAATCTATCAGCCCACCGCTGATAGATTACTTCACGGCAGTGTCGTAGCAGACCCGGTCAGGGCCCTGCCCATTTCCTTTGTGCCCTGGCACAGCAGTGTGCTCCACACCAGGACCAAATGCCACCCTCCATCGGGAGCTTCCTTCGAAACAGTAGACCTCTGTTTTGCCTGTAGGTGCGGTGGGCTGGAAGTGCTAATCAGTGGTCTGTTTAGGAGCAGCATTCAGGATTTGGTGTATAAATACCCCAGCTCCCTCAGCCCTCAATGGAATTATTCTCAGGTACATATTCTAGAGAATTTCCCTGCAGGGAAATGCATCATAATATATTTCAATCTATTGAAATACACACACATTTACATATTGCTATGGTTGGGATGTCTGTTCCCCCAAGCCTCATGTTGAAATGTGATCCCCAGTGTTGGAGGTGGGGCCATGGGAGGTGTTTGGGTCATGGGAGTGGATCCCTCATGGGTAAGGAAAGTCCCTCTCTGGTTGGCGGTGGGTGTGGGACAGCAGTGGTGTTCTCAGTGTCATTAAGAGCCTGGCGCCTCCCCTGTCCTTCTCCCTTTCTTCCTCTCTTGCGAGGTGATCTCTGCACATGCCCATTCCCTTCACCTTTCTCCACGTGGCTTTCTCCAGATGCCAAGTCTTCCAACCAGCAAAATCATGAACCAAACAAACCTTTATTTCTTGTAAATTACCCAGCCTTTCTAGGTGGGTTTTTTTTTGTTTTGTTTTGAGAAAAGGCCTCTCTCTGTTGCCCAGGCTGTAGTTCAGTGGCACAATCGTGTCTCACTATAGCCTCTACCTTGTTGGACTCAGGCGATTCCCCCACCCCACCTCCAGAGCCATTCAAGTAGCTGGGACTACAGGAAGGTACCACCATACCTAGCTAATTTTTTTTCTCTTTGTTTATAGAGATAGGGTCTCACATATTGCCCAGGCTAGTCCCAAACTCCTGGTTTCAAGTGATCCGCCTGCCTAACCTCCCAAAGGGCTAGGATTGCAGGTGTGAGCCACTGCACCCAGCCTAGTATTTCTCAATAGAAATACAAATGAACTAAGACACACACAGAATATATGATGTGTTTCATGATCTACGTCAGCCCCTAAGGATCCGTTCCAGGTGCCCACTGTGATACCTGCTTTAATCTACACACTTGTTAGGGGACTCCTTTTCTCTGTGTCGCTTGCACACTCTCCTCTTGAAGTTTCCTGAACTTCCCAGATAAATTGCTCTTGAATCTTTGTCCCAGGATCTATTTCCAGGCTGGTTCAAACTAAGACATGGATCACCATTTCTCCAGCAAAACAGGGATAGTTACTGCTTCCGTATAATGATGACAATGAGTCAGACCGCAGGAAAAATATCTGAAACCTCACTTTAATGGTGTTTTCCTTTCTCGGTACCACATCCAGTTCTCTGCTAGTCTGCCTCCTCCTAGACTCTGGGGAGCCCACACTTCTGTAACGCTTCATCAGAGAGCCTTACTGGCACACACACACAATGCCCAAGTGGCAGAATGGGTATGTGGAGTGACCTTGAGGATATGATTGGCTGAGTGGAAGGAGATACGTTTGCTAAAGAGAGTCTGTGCCTTTATTTCCCAGGCTCTGAGGCTCTGTGATAAGGTGAACACACAGCAATAAGGCAGCTGAGCTTTCAAGCGTTTCTGGGGTCCAAAAATCAGAGCAGTTATAGGTCATGTCTCCAGCAAAGCTAAGGCTCTGCAGGTACTTCTGGTGACGAACAAGGGTCTCCTTTGTCCTCCTCTTGTCTAAAGACTTTTGTGAGTCATCCACGTACCATTCAGTTCCTGGAAAGAAGCAAAGCTGTGCAAAAGAGAAAATTCTTGACGTCAAAGAATTTGAAATACCCAAAGGAGGCAGGGAAATACTAAGCCTGAAGGCTCGGTCACTGAGCCCCACTGAGATCTTGGTGGGCAGAAAGACGTAGGCTATTCAGACAAACAGCCGCGCGTCTGTCATTCCCGGCGTCATTTCTCATTACTCACTAACCTGAATGTGCAAAAACATGAAAGGCCTTTTGACTTTTTATCGTTGGAGTAGAGATGCCCTTCACTGTGTGCCACGAATGTGGGAAACTGTTGAGACTGAGGTCAGATGTGGCCACGTGGCTCCCCTGGCTGTCTCGCCCCTTTGTGATGAGCCAGTTTGGGCCAGAAAGTTACACAGCATTGTTCCACCTTTTTCCAGGGTACCACTTGTTCCTTTGATTCTCACCCCTTCGAGTAGAAAAAGAATACTAGGTTGGTACTAAAGTAATGGTGATTTTTGCCATTAAAACTATTTTTTCCTGCCTAGAGGCAGCAGGAAATAGTATCATATGCTGATTTTGCCCTTCATTTTTGTGCTATGTTTTTATTCGAAATAAAAAGAAATCAGGCTAGGAACCCATAAAGGAGAAAAAGCTAAAAGTGTATGGATAATGGGACCCTGAAGGCCTCTGCCTGCTCCGACTGTGTAAAGCATGGTCTCTGAAATTCAGGAGCATTCCAAACTGGAGTCTTGTCTTTTAGAATTGAAGTAATGAACAGTATACATATTTCTACATCCAAAGCCTAATGCCAATGAGCTAGTTACAGACAAATCTCATACCAGAAAGGGAAAATAAGATTTTATCTAAGAAACAGTTAACATAAAGGAAATAGTTATGTAATTTTAGGATGAACTTCCGTTCCTTCTGCTCGCGTACTGCTAACAGGCACTTTACGTTTCACTTGAAAATCAAAGTAACAAGAATCTTTGCAAGCTCGTCTCTCAAAATGATACAGCCCTACTGAGCTCACGGTCTCAGAGGGAAGATAAAGTGATTGAATAACTGTAAGTGAAAGTAAAGCGACAATTGTGTTAGATGCACCCTAGCCGGCACCCACCCCGCCCTTTTGGTGTGATTCTGTCAAAGAAAAGGCAGACACGTTCAGAGTTAACAGAAGAAATGCAATGTGGCATGTTGATAAAACGCCCCTTAGGGACACCACTGACATGTGATGAGCTGAAACCGAGCGAAGAACATCGCGAGCTGGGTCCCGGAAGTTGTATTATACTGAGATGTGGGGTTATACTCGGACTTCTGCATTTTTGTAATAGAAAATGCGATCTGCAGAGAAGAATGAGATTCACTTACTGGGTCTTAAGGCTTAGCTTTCTCTATCTGAAAAATGGGTTCCTATGATTTCTCAAGCCCCCACCAATTCAAAAGTCACAAGAATTCTAGAACAATAACTGAGGCTGAGGATGGGTGCATTGGAGAGAGAGACTCACGGTTTCATGAGATCCAGAGATGCCTGATGTCTGGGAAACACTACTGAGGCATAGGTGTGCCTGCAAAAGCAGGATTCACATATAGAGTGTGAGGGGCTGAGGAGCCAGAAGGTGATGATGTGAATCCCAGCCCTTTCCCTGTTGGGTCCTATTCATGCACTCAACAAATATTAACACCAGTCATGTAGCTAAGCTCTGTGCTAGGTGCTGGCGAGCAGAAAGCAGATACAGCCCCATGGAGCTTAGAGTCTGGAAGAGGATTAAAGAACTATGAGGAAACGTGGAATAGCCACTGTCAGGTGCTACCACAGGACAGGTTCAGGACGTTCTTCATTCTGAAAGCTAATACTTGCGGCAAGCCGGGGGACATCGCTAAAGACACAGGTCTTGAGCTGCTCTCTGAACGAAGGGTTTACAGCAAAACGTGTTTGGGTGAGTGCGGCTGTGACTTGTGCGTCGTGGGTCATATCATTGGGGGTGTGGGAGTGCCGCTGGAGCCGCAAGAACATTCCAGACACGTCTAGAGGCCAGGACCCAATACAAGCCTGGAAAATTGAAACAGAGTGAAAGAAAGCCAGAGCAAGAGAGCACAGAGAGGGAGGGCTGTCTGTGCCTCCGTATCCCTCATGTACCACACACTGGAGGTGCTGCTCATCCAAGCTCCTTTCACATCAGGCCCCTCTGGCCACCCATCGGCTGCTTAAGCTACAGTCATTGTGTCCATGTTCAGAGCTATTTGAGTTGGCTGATGCATGGACTTGGGAGCTGGACTTCCTGGGTTCAAGTCCTGTCTTCGTTCACTTCTAGCTGTGTGACCCTGGGAAAGTGGCAGAACCTCTCTGTGCCATCTGTAAAATGGGAAGGAGAAGAACGCTTGTCTTATCAGGATGCTATGAGGATTGATGAGCCAGTATTTGTAAAGCACTTGCAAGGGCGCCTGACACAAAAGTGTTTGCCAAACACAGTATTAGAAATGAATTTTCTCTGCCACTTTTTATATCCTCTACCCCTTCCCCACCATAATTTCCCTGCAGAAATCTGGGTGGGGACAGAATATTATCTCTTGGCTGCCATGGTCACCCAGCTGCTGCTGCCTGCCAGGATTTGTGAGCCTGCAGAAGAGGCCAGTGCTGTTTGCAAGGAGGCTGAGGGAAGGCGGGCAGCATATGCCCAGGGCTGGGCTGTCTCAGGAGGGGATGTGATGGAACGGTGTGTTTGGTCTTCCAGGAGGGATGTGATGGAACGGTGTGTTTGGTCTTCCAGGAGGCGGAGATCCTGAACACAGCCATCCTCACGGGGAAGACGGTGGCTGTCCCAGTGAAGGTGGTCTCCGTGGAGGAGGATGGCACAGTGACGGAGCTGCTGGAATCTGTGGAGTGTAGATCGTCTGATGAAGACGTGATTAAGGCAAGTTGACATCTCCCTGCCCCTGCAGAAACCTGCTGTCATGTCAGCTTCTGTGCTCCTGGACCGGCTGGGACCTCTGCGTCCTACAGGATCCCTCCCATCCCATTCCGTTTATCTTGCCACTTACATCAGGAGATTCTCCCTGACACTAGTATTGGGCAGCATGGAAAACTGCTCTGGCTGATGACTCTGAGTCCGGAAGGCTGTCCCTTGACACTCTGTGTTTGCTGAATGCCCTTGACCTCTTCCCAGATCCCCAGGGAGATTGTGGTGGGAGGCAGGGACCAGTTTACCCTCCACCTGCCCCAGGCCGGGGAGGGAGCCCCAGAGCCTAGATGGAGGGGTGTGTGGCCAGGCGCTGGGATGATTCTATAGCATATAGCATTTGTGTAAAATCAATGGTGGTATAAGGTATACAACTACTCCCAGCTTTGATTTACAGTACTGACCAAGGGAGAAAGAGGAAATCGTTTTCCACTCCCCTGCCCAGCCCACAAAATTCCATGTGAGCTAGGGATGTGGATGAACAGTGCTCACTCCTCCTTCCTTCGTCCTGGCCTTTTCTTTCTTTCTTAAATTAAATGCAAAAATGATTCAAAATGAAGGCACACTGGGAGATGGATGGAGGAGGCTGGAGAGATGGAGCCTTGCTCTGCCAGGAACCTCATCGCACACTTCCAGCCTGCGGGAGGTAAATGGGTTCCTGGGAGTGCTGCCACCGCCCACCCCCAGAGCCAGGGCTGCAGTGACAGATGCAGCGGGCTCCTCCTCGAACGAGGAGCCTCCCAACAAAAGCCTGGGACAAGGAGAAGGGCTTCGCCAGGCTCCAGGAGACTCGCTTCCCATGAGTCCCAGCCATGGCAGGAGCACAGGACAATTCCCGAACAGGAACTGGTGTAACGCTCTGCTCCGAAGCAGTCCTCCAGGGAGCACTATGCTCATTTAAAATGCAGTCAACAAATGCAAATCGAATCCCCACTATGTGCTAGGTACTGTTCAAGACACTAGGACCGCACAAATGAGACAGACAATCTGCATCCTTAAGGGAGGCAAAGAGAAAGGAACAGGGCAGCAGAACACATGACATCACACTGCCCTCCTGCTCCTCATTCCAGAATCTTCTTCACATCAGCACAGGGCGACTCCCTTGACTGACTGCAGCCAATCCCTAGGCTCATGTTACATTTCTCTCCTCTCTGCACATTCAAGCCTTCAGCAAATCCTGTTGGCAATGCCTTCCAAGGATAGCCAGGACCCAGCCCTCCTCCACGGATGCTGCCGCCACCCCAGTCCCAGACACAATCACCTCAGTCACCAGCTCACTGGTGTCCGAGGGCCCGTCCTTGCCTCCTCTCCCTTAACCCATCTTTAGTGCCACTGCCAGGGTGGTCACAGGTGATCTGACCATGTCACCCCTCTGCTCAGCCCCTCTCCCTTCTCTCACATGATGACCTCCAGGCTGCAGAGTAGACACCGATATGCAGTTTGACAGAAGAAATAAGACCCCATGTTAGATACACCAGTAGGGTGGCTGCCGTTTACAATAGTCTATTACGTATTTTAAAATAGCTAGAGAATAATACAAATGCTCCTAGCATGAAGAAACCACAAATATCTTAGGTGAAGGCTATTTCAATTACACTGATTTGATCTTTACAAGTTTTATGAATGTATTAAATGACCACATGGACCCCAAAGTGTGTACATTTACTATGGATCATTTTTTTTTACGTAAAAAAAAATTCACTGGCTTCCCCTCCTCAAAGGAAAAGGCAAAGTGTTTACAGAGACGGAATCAAAGCTTTGCAGGCACCCCTGCTGTAAAGAGGGCCTCGAGCGAGGCCGCCCTCTCTGGGTCCCTCCACTCCGGCCACACTGGAGTCCTGGCTGCTTCTCTAATGGGACAGGCAGCCCCTCCCGTCCCTCTGCCTTTAACTGTCTTTCTCCAGAGGCACGCAGGGCTCCCTCACCTCACCTTTTCCCCAAGGCCTTTCCTGAGCAGCGTAGTCAGTAAAATCTTCACACACACCCACGGCACTGCCTTCCGCATCCCTGCTTAACTTCCATTCAAATATATGCGTATATGTCATGCATAGCATATGTTTATGTATGACAGATACACCCTGTATTTTCATTTCTTATACTCCTCCTCTGGCTGTCCTCATTGGAACCTAAGCTCTGTCAGGGCGGGGCTGTTTGGGTCCGCTCTGTTCATCACTCACAATATTAGTCGGGCTTTTTTCTTTTGGCTCTGTGTGTGTTCTTAACTTTTATTTCGGGTTTGGGAGTAGATGTCCAGGTTTGTTAAATATGAATAGGTCGCCTGCATGTCACAGGGCTTTGGTATGCAGATAATTTCATCACCCAGATAATAAGCACAATACTCGAAGTATTCTTTTCTGACATTCTTCCCCCTCCTGCCCTCCACCCTCCCATAGCCCCAGTGTGTGTGGTTCCCCTCCTAGTACCCATGTGTACTCCTTGTTGATCCCCACTTAGAAGCAGGAACAGACAGTACTTGGTTTTCTGTTCCTGTCTTAGGATAACAGCCTCCAGCTCCCTCCATGTCCCTGCAAAGGACATGATCTCATTCTCTTTTATGGCTGCATAGTGTTCCATGGTATGTATGTACCACATTTTCTATATCCAGTCCACCATTGACGGGCATCTAGGTTAATTTCATGTCTTTGCTATGGTGAATAGTGCACAAGGAACATTCGCATGCATGCATCTTTATGATAGAATGATTTATATGCCTGTGGGTGTATACCCAATAATAGGATTGCTAGGTTGAATGGTAGTTCTGTTTTTAGCTCTTTGAGGAATCACCAAACTGCCTTCCACAGTGGCTCAACTAATTAGCATTCTTCCCATCAGCACTGTATAAACATTCCCTTTTCTCCACAACCTCATCTGTTATTTTTTAACTCTTTAATAATAGACCATCTGACTGGTGTGAGCTGGTATCTCCCTGTGATTTTGATTTGCATTTCTCTAAGGATTAGTGATGTTAAGCATTTTCTCATATGCTTGTTGGCCGCATATATGTCTTCTTTTGAAAAAAATATAATGCCCTTCTCACTTTTTTTCTGTTCATGTCTCTTGCACACTTTTTAGTGGGGTTGGTTTTTGCTTATAAAATTGTTTATGTTCCTTATAGCTGTGAGATATTAGACCTTCGTCAGATGCAGAGCTTGCAAATATTTTTTTCCATTCTGAAGGTTCTGTTTACTCTGTTGAGTTTCTGTTGCCCTGCAGAAGTTCTTAACTTTAATTATCCCGTTTGTCAATTTTTGGTTTTGTTGCAATTGCTTTTGGCATTTTTGTCATGAAATCTTTGCCAAGTTCTATGTCCAGAATGGTTATCTCCCAGGAATTTTATGGTTTTGGGTTTTACATTTAAGTGTTTATTCCGTCTTGAGTTAATTTTGTATGTGATGTAAGGAGCCATTATAAAAAAGAAGCAGGCTGATCGGAAGAGCTGAAAAACACTACAAGAATTAAATAGTGCAATTGCAAGTTTTAACAGCAGAATAGACCTAGCTGAGAAAATCTCAGAGCTTCAGGGCTGACCGTGTGAAATAATTCAGTCAAACCGAAATAAAGGAAGAAAATGAAGAAGAGCAAACAACTTAAAGATGAAAACCCGCAGCTCACACGGTTGTCATTGTGCCGCTCTGAATCACAGATGCTGACAGAGCCACCTGGTCCGTGTGATGTTTCGGTGTCATTTGCAGACTGTTGGGAAAGCAAGCCAAGGGATTCTCCAAGATGTGTCGCAGCCACCTGTGCAGCCCTGGAAAGCCTCTGAGCGGAGAAGATCTGCCTTTAAAGGCCCCAGTCTTTTTATTTTTATTCGCTTTCTCTTTTTTCCTCAGCCAAAAGCCCAACAGGCTGGGTGTGGCCTCCCCCAGCTACACATCAAAACCTCCTCTCAGGAAATCCACTGGAAACCCATTCACATTGAACTGTAAATTGCATGAAGTCATGCTCCCTTCTGCCTCCCAAGGTTGCTTGGTTTTTGTTGATTTTGTTTTTGTTTTGTTTTGTTTTTCAAGAAGACAACAGGTCCCCAGTGAAAGCATGTCAGATGTTTGCAGTAATGTCCATTGTGATTTTTAGAGGTTGGAAATAATAGAAAATGCCACCTACATCAAAGTTAAAAAAAAAAAAAAACCTGTCACGTGATTGAAAAGTCTAGATTGGGCTAGCTTAGGATGTTTTATTTAGAACTCCAAAATATATCACGGGAACATCCCCTCTCTCCCTCTCCCTCTCTCCTTCTCTCCCTCCCCCTCTCTCCTTCTTCTCTCCCTCTCCCTCTCTCCTTCTCTCTTCCTTCCCCTACCCTCACTCTTTCTCTTTCTTCCTTATAGACATTCTTTCTTCTGTATGAGTTTCATTCTCACAGAGCTGCCCTTGTGGGAACAAGATGGATGCCTCAGAACTGGCTCACATTCAATAGAAAAGAGTATTTGTCTTCTAGGACATTCCTGTATAAATCCTGAGAGATATTCTTATGGGACCTATTCAAGTCACCTTCTTATCCTTGAGCCTAGCACTGCAGCCCAGAGACCCTAACACACTGTTTGTCCAAACCCCAAATCGTCTTGAAGCACACGAACTCAATGAGGAGTTTGAGGAGTAGGGTCCCCCGGGGCCAACCTGTGTATTGTCACTACAGAGAAGGACAGTGAACTCTCTGCAACAAGAGCAGCCCAGGTCCTCTGCAGCCACTTAGGAGTGGGACAGTCTTGGGGTTGGGGACATTGTAAGATCCTACAGACCAGCTGGTGGGAGAGCTGCTCTCTCCTGAAGCCAGCCACACTTCACACACTAGGAGAAAGACTGACTTGGGCTTGAGTATCACTTCTGAAAAATTTGCTAAGGTTTTTGTTCTTGTTCTCGCAACTTACAAGCTCAAGTGTTCATTAGCAGGTCCTGAATAAACCAGTATCTACGAGATAATTCAGAAATGCCCAATGATAAAAATCAAAGTGGGCTGTAGCCCTACCTGATTACAGCTGCTCTTGGTGAACCTGCTTTATTTCACAGCATTTCCACAGCGTCAGCATCCACACTTGCTTCTCCACCAGAGACACTCGACAATGGAAAGCAGGTGTAATAAAGCTTAACACATTCTCCTAAGGCGACTCAAAGCTGAATCTTTCTTTCTGTGAGAGTAGCACACTGCCGTGAGAAGGAGTGTGATTTCGGGGATGGGAGCACAACACTTTACAAGCTGAGTAAACAATTGGGAGGAAAGAAGAGGGGAAAGCAAAGCTCTTCTGCTATTTTCAGCATCCCTGGTGGAGGGCTTCAGTGTTAGGGTCTGAGCAGCCTGACTCCTCTTCCAGGGGCCTGTTCCTGAGGAGAGGAGATCAGTGGGGAGCCAGCACCCCACAAAGTTATCTTTCAGCAATCTAGCTGGACAACCAACCACCTGCACAGCCATAGGGAAAGCCCCCAAGAGCAGCTTTGTAATTAGTCCCGACTTCTTTCTCCTCACCTGCAGATCCTGTAACTCCCGATCAGCATGTTTGTCCCCACCGCAAGAGTTTAGCCAAAAGGCTTCACATATCCGGCTAAGAAATGGGGGGGTTTCAGGGATTGCGCCTCTTCACTGATTCCTGCTGCCTCCTCTGAAGACTTTCCCTGTGTCACCTGCAGGGAAGAGTTCTCAGGAAGCAGACTGGCCAAATAACAATAGCCACCCCACTGCCCCCTGTGTACGAGCAAGGTACCTTTGATACACAAGAGATGCACTTTTGATTAGTGAAGGACTATCTCTGGGGCTCTTCTATTCCGCAGTGGTAACTGATTAGACTGACTTCCCAATAGACACTTTCTTCAATCTATTGTCTGGCAAAGGGTGGTCATTTTGATAGGAAGCCTCCAATATTGCAAAGGACTCTGTAGCTTCAGAGTGGGAGCAACCACCTGCGGGAGACAGGGATTGACCCTATTTGTCCCCTCTCCGTCCAGTGAGATCCAAGTGGATGCATGGCAGGGAGAGTTAGGGGAAGATAGATGTGAATTGTATCACATAACCTTTGCACACTTACCCGGTATTACTGATTTTTAATCATGACATGCTATTTGGACAGCAGTAGTGGAAGACGTCTCTAAAATCGTCTTCCTGGCCAGGCACGGTGGCTCACGCCTATAATCCCAGCACTTTGGGAGGCTGAGACGGGTGGATCACAAGGTCAAGAGATCGAGACCATCCTGGTCAACAAAGTGAAACCCCGTCTCTACAAAAATTAGCTGGGCATGGTGGCGCGTGCCTGTAATCCCAGCTACTTGGGAGGCTGAGGCAGGAGAATTGCTTGAACCCAGGAGGCGGAGGTTGCGGTGAGCCGAGATCACGCCATTGCACTCCAGCCTGGGTAACAAGAGCAAATCTCCGTCTCAAAAAAAAAAATCATCTTCCTAAAGTTAGGATGTTTGTTATTGCTGGATTAGGAGTTACTGTGGTTTGGTTTTGTCCCCACCCAAATCTTATCTTGAATTCTTGCTCCCATCATCCCCATGTGTCACGGGAGGAACCCAGTGGGAGGTAATTGAGTCATGGAGGTGGGTTTTTCCCGTGCTGTTCCCATGACAGTGAATAAATCTCATGAGATCTGATGGTTTTATAAAGGGCAGTTCCCCTGCACAAGCCCTCTTGCCTGCTGCCACGTAAGACGTGCCTTTGCTCCTCCTTCACCTTCTGCCACGACTGTGAGGCCTCCTCAGCCATGTGGGACTGTGAGTCCATTAAACCTCTTTTTCATTATAAATTACCCAATCTCAGATATTTCTTCATAGCAGTATGAAACTGGATAAATACAGGAGCAAATATATTAGTTTGGAGAAAACAACATTTCTACTTCCCATCCATTGGCTCATCTAGTAAGTTCTTCTTCTACCATATCAATCTGTTTCTAAAACCTAATGTGTGATTTCAGAATTGTTCGTGGATTATTTCACTCCTGATGCAGATTAAAAGTAATTAGAGATTGCCATGCGTGGTGGCTCACACCTGTAATCCCAGCATTTTAGGAGGCCGAGGCAGGAGGATCACTTGAGCTCAGGAGTTTGAGACCAGCCTGAGCAACATGGAAAAACCCTGTCTCTACCAAATATATGAAAATTATCTGGGTGCACACCTATAATTCTAGCTACTCAGGGTGCTGAGCGGGGAGGATTACTGGAGCCTGGTAAGTTGAAGCTGTAGTGAGCCATGATGGCACCACTGTACTCCATCCTGGATGGCAGAGCGAGACCCCGTCTCACAAAAAAAAAGTCAATGGAGGTGTTCTAGCAATAAGAATAGAAATAGTGATGTTTTAATGCTTATTGGATGCTTACTTCATAGCAGGTAAGCATTTGCTACAGCAACCCCATAACATAGATGTTTTTATCAGTTATAGTTTAAAACATATATCTTCTGTTTTATTTTATTGTAAATTGACAGTTTTATTTTTTATTATAAATTGTATATATTTATGGAGCACAAAGTGACGTTGTGATTTATGAATAAAAGATGGAATAATTAAATCAAACTAACATCCTTCACTTCAGATACTTAATATTTGTAGTGAGGACAGCTGAAATTTATTCTCTTGACACTTTTCGAAATGTGCAATACACTATTGTTAACTATATTCTCCACACTGTGGGATAGATTTAAACAAAACGACAACAACTTATTATTCTTCCAGCCTAACTGAGGCCTTGTACCAAAGCCCCAACCTCTGTAATGACCATCGTAATCTCTGCTTTGATGAGATCAATTGTTTTAGTTTAAATTCCACATATAAGTGAGAACATGCAGTATTTGTCTTTCTGGGCCTGGTACGTTTCACTTAGCATAACGTTCTCAAATTTCATGCATGTTGTCAAAAATGATGTAATTTCTTTTTCTTTTTGGTGTCTGGTTACTATTCTATTGCGTGTATGCAATGCATTTTCTTTATCCATCCATCTGTTGATGGACAATTAGGTTGATTCCATTAACTCGGCTATTGTAAGTAGTGCTGCAGTGAACACAGACGTGCAGACATCTCTTTGACGTATTAATTTCAGATCTTTGCAGGTAAATACCCAGAAGTGGGATTGCTAGATTATATGGTAATTCTATTTTCGTTTTTTGAGGAACCTCCATACGGTACTCCACAATGAGCGTACTAATTCACATTTCCACCAACAATGTACAAAGTTTCCCTTTTCGTTACATCCTTGCCCACACTTGCTGTTTCATAATTCTTAATGATTTTTATAATTTATCAATTCTTAATAGCCATGCTGAGGTGATATTAAAAGAGGAATGGTTTGAGGTATGTGGTGATGATAAAACCAAGGAATGGTTTTCATCTTCATTCCCTAATGATTCCTGAGGTTGAGCATTTTTAAGTGTATCTGTTGACTTTTTGGTGCTTTTCTTTTGTGAAATGTCTACTCAGTTCCCTTGCCCGTGTTTAATTGGATAGTTTTCTTACTATTGAGTTGTTTGAATTTCTTATGTGTTTTAGGTGTTAACCCTTTTTGGATGTATGGCTTCCAAATATTTTCTCCCATTCCATGGTTCTGTCTTCACACTCTCAATTGTTTCCTTTGCTGTGCAGAAACGTTTATGTTTCATTCAATTTCATTTGTCTATTTTGTTTTTGTTGCCTGTACTTTCAAGGTTAAGTCCAGAAAATTATTGCCCTGACAAAAGTCATACAGTGTTTCCCTTGTGTTTTCTTCTGGTAGTTTTGTAGTTTCTGGTTTTGTGTTTCAGTCTTTAATCTACTTTGAATTGATCTTTGGATATGGTGGGTGATAAGGGTCCAGGTTTATTCTTCTGCATGTGGATATCCAGTTTTCCCAGTGCCATTTATCAAAGAGACTGTCCTTTCCGATTGTGTATTCCTGATACCTTCGTTGGAATTCAAGGGAATTTATAAGCATGGATTCATTTCTGGGCTTTCGGTTCTGCTCCATTGAAATAGGTTTATTTTTATCCTCGTTTTGGGGGTTTAGGGAATTGAGGCACGGAGAATTCTGACGCATCAATGGAGATGACATATGTGGCACCCATTTCCAGTCCCTTTCTGTCTTTCTCTATCACTCATCTAGAAGAGGGGTTGGCAAACTATGCCTGCTGGGGGACGAGATGGGCGTGTTTAGATGTTGAGTATTGTCTGTGGCTGCTTTTGTGCTACAATGACAGAGCTGACATATAGAAATCATAGAAAATCTGAAGTTCAGAATCCATAAAGAAAGCTTTATTGCAGCACAGCCACGCCCACTCATTTACATCTTATCAATGGCTGCTTTTGCATGACCAGGGCAGAGTTGAGCTGTTGTGAGAGAAATCATCTGGCCTGCAATGCTGAAAATACTTACCGTCCAGTCCTTTGTAGAGAAAATGCCAATCCCTGCTCATGGACTGTACTGGACCTTTTCTTCACGGGTGATGACATACGTGATTATGTACTGAAACCCTACTCCCCCATGGAGTAACTCCTCCACGGATGCCTGCAGTTCTTCCAGCAAGACTTCATGCCATTGGTTTAAGCATTAATCTCTCCCTACTAGAAATGTCTCCCTACATTCACCTAGAAATGTATTAACTTTAATGAAGGATTAAAGTTAATACATTTCTAGGTGAAGTTGTATATATCAATTCCTGGAAATTTTTGTCATAATGAATTGTTTATATCAGTTTTCTTTTTAAAAGGCAAATCTGGACAAGCAGAGATTATACCTCCTTGGGAAATGGGAAAACCTCAAAAAAATGAGGGAAAATGGGTCAAAGATGGACCAACCTTGCCCTATACCCTAGGTTTGCCTAGAACAGCATCAGCAAATAAATCTTACACAAGGTACTCCTCCCAGTACCATACCCAGAGCAGACATCACCAGTCAAATAGAGCACATCATTTTACTATCCAGAGCAGACATCACCAGTCAAATACAGCTCATCATTTTACTACCCAGAGCAGACATCACCAGTCAAATACAGCTCATCATTTTACTATCCAGAGCAGACATCACCAGTCAAATACAGCACATCATTTTACTATGCTCAGACATTGGTCCGACAATCCCCAGTACTGTCAATCATGGGCATCTTAGACCTGGAAAGGAACCACTAGACCTCCCTGCCACCCCACTTATATACAATTTACATAAAGGATTTTGGAGAATATCTAGATCAGGAATCACAAGGCCAGAAGAATACAAGAGCCAGGAGATAATTTAAATGAGTAAAAGCAATAGGGAATGATGAGGACTGCAGCAGACGGAGGGACACATACCCTTTCTAGAGATACTGCCACAACGAAATCCTACCTGACTGTTGTGGCATAAAAAGAGTGTAACATGCTGCTTAAGCATCTGAGCTCCAAGTCAAATTGCATGGATTTAAATCCTCTCTTTGATATTCATAACAATGACTAGCAGGACAAGATCCATAAACTCTTTTCATTATTCTTTTTTTGAAATGGAGTCTTGCTCTGTCGCCCAGGCTGGAGCTCAGCTCACTGCAGCCTCCACCTCCTGGGTTCAAGCCATTCTCCTGCCCCAGCCTCCCAAGTAGCTGAGATGACAGGCACGTGCCAGCACACTCATCTTATGTTTGCATTTTAGTAGAGATGGGGCTGTACCTTCTTAGCCAGGCTGGTCTCAAATTCCTGACCTCAAGCGATCTGCCCATCTCGGCATCCCCAAGTGCTAGGATTATAGGTATGAGTCACCGTGCCTAAGCCCCGTAAACTTTATTCTTCAGCTTTTTCAGTTTCAAGAGCTGTTTTTTATTTTGTTAAATGGACATGATCCTTATGACAAATGATGATTCTAACAGACTTTTAATTCTGTGACCACAAAGAAACACATATGGTTACATTGGAAAATTAATCAATTAGAGTCACTTCAATTATGTGTAAATTCCCTTATAAGTAGGAATATGCCTTCAGCTATGTTCTTAATTTTGGGACTATCTGCACAAATCTTTCCCTGGTTTAATTATTTCACACCAGATAAGTGGGTCAGGGTCACAGGGTGACATGATTTTCCTACGAGCTTCTCCTCATTGCTTTTGATCTTGTCCCCCACCAAGAGTCAAAGTGATCCTTTTAAAACATGGGTCACATCACATTATTTCTCCACTCAAAACCCTCCATGGTTCCCTTCACCCGCCAAGTGAAAGCTATATCCCTTACAGTTGCCCCTAAGGCCTATTCTATCTCCCCGACCTCCCTCTTAGCCCTGCCATCCCGACCTCATTTCCTGCAAGTCTCCTTCCAGCCACACTGGGTTTCTGGATGGCTCTTGGAACCTCCCAGGCCTGCGCCTGCCTGGAGACCTCACCCTGCCGTTCTCCCTCCTGGTGGATGCACGCAGCTACCCCTCACTGTCTTCAGGTCCCAGCTCATATCTCCCCAGTTTCAACAGCAGTGCCCACCTCTGACATTCCCATCCCTCTTCCCTGCTTTGTTTCTTCGCCGAGCTTATCACCAAAGGCTTCCTGTGTTTTTTGCTTCTTTATCTGTTCATTGTCTGCCTCTACAAGGGTGAGGACTAGTTGGTTTTGATCATTACCGATTCCTCGGTGCCCGGAACAATGCCTGCTGCCCACTGGGCTATCAATTTTTGTTGAAAGGAAGATCTTATCTAAGAAGTCACAGTGAATGAGGATGAAGAGGGCCATCTCTCTTGGTTGTCACATCGAGGATTCTGGTTATCACCGGGAGGAGGAAGACTCCTCTCTTCACCAGGAAAAGCACGGAAACAACTCTGAACAACATTCTCTTCATTTGGATGGGGAGACACCTATGCATTCACTGTACAGTGGATTTTTCCTGAACCTTCACATAAAACAGTGAAAGTATACCCTGGAAGGTGGATGAGACTCCCTCCAGGCCCCCACAAAATAAGCAGGTGTTTCAAGAGCTGAATTGATGAACAATGTTTATGTTTATTTTTATTGTCATTGAAATTTTATTTTAGGTTTGGGAATACGTGTGGAGCTCTGTTACATAGCTAAACTTGTGTCATGAGGATTTGTTGTACCGATTATTTCATCAGCCAGGAATTAAGCCAAGTGCTCAATAGTGATCTTTTCTGCTCCTCTTTCTGCTCCCACCCTCCACTCTCAGGTAGATGCCCGTGTCTGTTAATTCCTTCTTTGTGTTCATATGTTCTTATCCTTTCGCTGCCACTTACTTATTTAAATTATACTTTAAGTTCTGGGATACACGTGCAGAATGTGCAGGTTTGTTTCATAGGTGTACACGTGCCATGGTGGTTTGCTGCACCCATCACCCCGTCATCTCCATCAGGTATTTCTCCTAATGCTACCTCTCCCCTAGCCCCCACCCCCTGGCAGCCCCTGGTGTGTGATGCTCCCCTCCCTGTGTCCATGTGTTCTCATTGTTCAATACTCACTTTAGATGAGAACATGAGGTGTTTGATTTTCTGTTCTTATGTCAGTTTGGTTTCCAGCTTAATCCATGTTCCTGCAAAGGACATGAACTCATCTTTTCATGGCTGCATAGTATTCCATGGTGTATATGTGCCACATTTTCTTTATCCAGTCTATCACTGATGGGCTTGGTTCCAGGTCTTTGCTGTTGTCAACAGTGCCACAATGAACATTCATGTGCATGTGTCCTTATAGTAGAATGATTTATAGTCCTTTGGATATATACCCAGTAATGGGATTGCTGGGTCAAATGGAATTTCTATTTCTAGGTCCTTCAGGAATCGCCACACAGTCTTCCACAATGGTTGAACTAATTTACACTCCCACCAGCAGTGTAGAAGTGTTCCTATTTCTCCACATCCTCTCCAGCATCTGTTGTCTCCCGATTTGTTAATGATCGTCATTCTGACTTGCGTGAGATGGCATCTCAATGTGGTTTTGGTTTGCATCTCTCTAATGACCAGTGATGATGAGCTTTTTTAAAATATGTTTGTTGCGTTGTTTGGCTTTCAGTTGGTGAGTAATGTTTAAGATTGTATTCAGGTGGCTCCGTCAGTTCAGTTCAGAAAAGAGCAAAGCTATGGTGAGAATGGTTGCAGAGTTAATGTTCTGGATGTAAAGGTAAGAAAGCAGGGGTGAGGTTAGAAAGAGGGGCCCAGCCCTAATTGCTTCTTTGTATTTTCTGTTTTCTACACGGAGAGATGGGACAGCAAATTAAAATTATTTGGCAGCTTAAATAACAACAATCTATGGACCAAAATTCCTTTAATAGCTACTGGGTAGGTAATAAAAGTAAACCAGGAAGATGGCAAATGATTGCTTCCCAACGCTGAAGATTAAAATGACAAAATCAGGCATTAAAGGCCAAACCAGAGGCATGGTCTGGAGAGCTTCCGTTTAAGAGAGTTTCAGGAAAAATCTTCGGGATAGGCAAATTTTGCCTTTCTTTAGACTTTAACTCTCAGGTAAGATGTGACTTCATCGCACTTAGCACGTTGTAGCCCTCAGTTATTATGGGTGGACACAGCTGATACAGTTGGAGGAATTCAAGACTGGGGACACATATTACTGGTTTCTATATTCCTGGACTTAACAGAAAGTTTGTAGCAGTTGCTTAATAAATAATGATTTGTTGAATGAATGAGCGACAAACCCATCTTTGTATTAAAAATGGATAAACATCCAATGAGATATAAAGTCTTAGATCAACTTCCTTTTGAGGGTATTTCCAGTTAACCTGACTTCTTAACACACATACTTTGTGTTTAATGGGTTATTTTAGTAAAATTCCATTTTGGATGTGTTATTTGCTAAATGCTCTAAGGCATGGTGGGCAAGATATTGTGGGCCAAGGGATTTGTAATGGGTGCCACCTGATGACAGCCGCCCAAATTGCAGGCATAGCACCGTCAGGGTTTCTGACATGACTATAAGGGTAAGCCTTGCTAATTCTCCTCTGTGATGGAAAATTATTTACTTGACCTTTAGTTCTGTGACCACAAAAAAATTGCTATATGAAGAAGAAAAACATGTTGGTAGCAGGTACATTAAAGCACGAATTGTATTCCATATGTCACCTTAAACCCTCTAACTAAAAATGCGGGCAATTAAACACTGCAAATCGTGTACAGAGTGCATGTAATTGGCATAAAGCTGTTGTGTCATTTTTGAAGCCCAACATTCGAACAGTAATGTTGTATATAGTGATCTAGGATTTGAACCTCCTTTGGTGCTAAGTTGAGGCATGCAGCCAGCACCACAGTGTGTAACATACCGGCTGTAATTCAAAGCCCCATCTGTACCACAGAGTCTCACTAATGGAGGCAGTGGTAGATAAACAGGACCCACCTGGCCCTGTCCTCTTATACAAGAGAATACAGATTAATAAGAGGAGAAAACAATGGCAACGAAGCGTGTACAAACCTAAATTTGAGATTATAATCTTCCAAACGGGGTATTTTTCATGATTAGTCTTTCAGAGCCTTACAGTTTGTCGGATAAGAACTTGCCACAGAGTCTTGATTTCAATTTTAGAGTCAATTACAGACCTTCTGCCATCTTTCCCCTCATGAGAAGCTCTTTGATCCAAGACGAGAGGAAAAACCAGTACCGCCTAATGAGTGTGTGTGACAAAGAGGCATTCTTCCAAGGCAAACTGGTGCTGACACATTTCTTACTTTGGAGGTCATGTCTACAGGCAAGGAAGAGAGTCGGTGGATTCCGAATTCCAAAGAACACCTATTTGGATTCTGATGTTCCTGAGCAACATGTCTCATGGGAAATCACTGGGGATGGGGGCCCAGGGGTCTCTTCCAGACCTCTCCAGAGAGCACAGATGCAGGTCAGGGCAGTAGGAGCCGTTCGAGGTCCAGCCAGGAGTAAGATTCAGGCACTGGTGCAGATCAGAAATGAGCACTGTGCCTCTGCTAGATGAGAATTTTTCTTCTACAGAGCCAGGTTAAGACTTGAGAGACCTGAGGTTCAGAAGATGCTATGGAGGCTCTCATACAGAATTCAAAATTCAAATGTTTGTAACTGATTTAATGAAGAGTCTTCGGCATAAACATAAATAATTTAACAAGTGTTTATTGAGTTTCTGATACACGCAAGGCACTGTTCAGAGTGCTGGAGATTCAGCAGTAGCAAAACAGTCCCTGCCCGCCTCAGTTTCCAACTGGAGGACAAAACAGGGGATAATTTGTGTGTTTATGCATGTATGTGCGTGTCTGTTTATCTGCGTGTGTGTCTGTTTATGTGTGTCTGTGTATGTGTGTGTCTGTGTATCTGCGTGTGTGCTGTGTATGTGTGTCTGTGTCTGTGTGTGTTTATGTTTCATTATATCCTGTGATACAGTTTCATATATATGGTTTCCTCCTTAAATGAGAAAAATAGATATATATATATATGCATCTACATATATATAATCTCCTATTTAGATATGTAAATATATATCTCTCCTGTATCTTATATAATTAGGAACATATATGTAGTTTCTTTTACAGAAGAGAAAACTGGGCTACACACAGACATCCACGTGTCTCATCTCCTATATAACCTGTATATGGCTATATGTATATATACTCTATTTTCATATATATAGCCTTTATAATAGTTTCATATATATAATTTCTTCCATGGAAAGGAAAATGGGATATTTTTCTGTAGATCTCCCCATTCCGTATTCTATAGGTGTAATTTCATATACGTATCCTAGCTTACATCCATGTGTATATATCTCATAGGCTATGTAGCTGTGTCTGTGTATGTGTTGTGTGTCTTATTTCCCCCCGTGTCTTTTCAGCAAGGTATGTGTATGTGTGTGCACATGTATGTATGACATATACTATAATTATAAACATATATGCCTCGCTGGAAAGGTGGCTTTGAGCAGATTCTACACAGGCTAAGTGAGCAGGCCATGCGAAGGTCAGAAGGAAGAACCGCTCAGGCACTGTGGCAGGAAGCAAGGCCCACATCGTTCGGGGGGCAATAGTCGGGTCTGGGGAGACGGAGACCAGCATCACTGGCAGTGACCCGGAGGGGGCGTCTGGAGCAGGGTCTGGAAGGAGGGAAACCCTGTCCTGGAGACTGCAGGCCACGCTGGTCCCAGTGTGGGACCTTCTGTGCACCTTCTGGCTGAGGCAGCACCCGGAGCCTGTCCCGAGGTCTGAAGGGTTCTCTCCAGCAGGACAGCAAGGGCTCTGGGCTGCTCCACTGGAAACAGAGCTAGGACCTGGGCTGGGAATCTGTATTAGTTTCCCACCACTGCTGGAAAGAAGGACCACACATTTAGTGGCTGAAAGCAACACAAATGTTTTATCTATCTTACAGTTCTGTAGGTTAGAAATCAACCTGAGTCATGCTGGGTTAAAATCAAGGTCTTAGCAGGGCTGTGTTCTTTCCTGGATGTTCTAGGGGAATAGCTCTCCTTGACTTTCCAGCTGCCAGAGGCCCTCACATCTGCAGGTCCAAGAACCCCTCCCTTCATCTGCAGGTCCCAGACACCTTGCTCCATCTGCAAACCCCAGACCCCTCCTTCCATCTGCAGGCCCGAGACCCCTCCCTGCATCTTCAGAGCCAGCCCTGTTGCATCTGACATTTTTCCCCCATCTCATCTCCCTCTGATTCTCATTTTCTGCCTCTCTCTTCCACTTTTAAGGGCTCTTTGATGACATTGCCCCACCTGAATAATCAGGATAACTTCCCCTCTCAACATCAGCTGTTAGTGACCCCAATTTCATCAGCAACCTCATTTTGCCCTGTCAGGTAACCTCACGCATCCATAGTCTGCAGGGAATAGGATGCTGACCTCTTTGCTGAGCTGGACTCTGCCTGCCACAGCTCCCTGAGCAACATCCCAGCAGACCAGACTTGCTTCTCTTGAAGTTTAAATTGCATTGTGCCATCTGAACTCTTCCTCCTGGACTAAATTCTTCAGTTTTGAGGTGACAAAATGGGAGAGGGAAATGTTAAGTGCATTCTCCTTCTGTGACTTCCCATGGGGATGCCCTGCCTTCCTCCGGATAAACCTCACACACCCTGGATCAGATGCATGGTGGACCGCAGGCCAGCTCTCCAGGCCAGAGCAGCCCTCACATCTGGCCATACTGGCAATGACCCCGGAGGGTGGCCCTCTTCCCTCACCATGTGATGGTCTCTAGCAAGCACGTAGCCCCCAGAATCATCTAATCTCCTGTCGCTGATTCTGAGACCTGAGCAGGGGCCGTCTTCCTTACTTCTCAGGAATGGGAAACTGGAAAAAGAGCGTTCCCATCAGCCTGTCGTTCTGCTCTCTCTTCCACTGTCTCCAGGCACATCTGGTACAGTAACAGTCTGGGCTCCCAATCTTTCAGATTAGAATTGGTCCCCTGTCCTCAAGGCTGAAGGGTGGTGGTTTAGACACCTCCAAAGGCTCTGACTGAATCCTTAGGACTCCCTCCAATGGCTTAATGGAAAATCACCTCTCAGGGACTTCCTCCTCTCTCATGGGGACATGAAGGTCAGATGTACTTCCCCTTCTGGACTCCTCCCTTCCCTGGTAAAATAGCCTCTTTGTCCTGCAATCCCTACTTTTTTTGTTGACTCTGTTGACGGAGTGGGTAGCATCAATTCTGTTGTAACCGAATGGCACTGTGGGTCCTCCAGGAAAGTGAGTGGTACTAGCCACTCAAGCTCTCAGCAGTCAGAGCAGAGCACACCAGGAAGCTTCCACTCTCAGCTACAGCCTTAATCAATTCAAGGGGCACAGGAGCTCACTTAGTACCTAACAACATGGTTTCCTTTCTGATTAAGCTCATAGAGGCTGAGACCTCTCTCTCCCTGCCACCCTCCTTTCCTCTCTCCCTCTCTTCCTCCTTCCCTCCCCACTCTCTCACTTATCTCTATTAGCTATCTATCTATCTATCTATCTATCTATCTATCTACTATCTATCTATCTATCATCTAGTTTCATCTTTTGCCCCTCAAATATCCATCCTGTGCTTCAGACACATCTGTGTCTGACCAACTGCCCCTAGCTGGAAACCTCGGGGCTAGTAAGATAGGCATGGGTCGGAGCACATGATGCCAGCAAGCCATATGGCCCATGTGTATCTAGTATGTCTTCCCACCCACAATAGTGCTACATAACAAAACTCACAACCTCTAATGGCTTGAAACAGTGAGCATTTATTTCACCGAGAAGTCTGTGGGTCAGTTGGGCTGTGCTTGAATCTGCAGTCAGCTGTAGTATTGGCCAATTCAGGAAGGCCTAGTGCATACATTGGTGGCTTTGGTAGGTCAGATGTCGAGAGATGACTGGGCCCCCTCAGCATCACCCTCCAGCAGGCCAGGTGGGGCTTGCTCACAAGGCATCAGCAGAGTCCTGGAGACAGAGAACAGCCTCCAGAGGCTTGTAGAGCCTTGTCTCAGGGCTGACACAAGTCTGTCAGCCAAAGTTTGTCTCCATGCCCACATTCAAAGGGTAGAAAACAGACTTCAATTCTTGTTAGAAGCTGCAAAGTCCTGTCGCAAAGGGGATGGGTGGGTTGTTGGAGGGAGGTTAAAATTGCAGCCATTATTGCTGTCGGTCTACTGCGTCATGTTAAGACAACGTGTATTTGGCTCATCCAACTATGATTTCATGAATATTCTTCCTCCAGACCAGACTAAACTGTAAAACTAGATGGTGTAAAGAAACATATTAGTAAGTAATAATACAGGATAGGGTGACAGTGAGGGCCACAAACAAGTGGCCAGAGAAGACTTCTTTACTATACGACTTCATAAGAGTGGAGAAACTGTTTCTATCACCAGTAAGTGCTGGTAAATCTCTTCGTGGAAGTGTGTGATTGCTTCCTTTTGCCCTAGTTGGAAGCATGACTCCACAGGAAAAGGAATAAGGGAAGTTCCAGTGCCACAAGATGACTCACCAATTCTTAGAAGGAGGTGAGAAATAGGACGTCCCGATGACTGTTTCTATGCAACAGTACAAAGAAGACACATTCCTGTTGCACAGCTGAGTCTGTTACGATTTGAAAATGTTAAATGACTCTGGCTCAGTAATTGTGATACAGGATGATATCCTGTGGTCATTTTTAAGTAACTCTTAAGTAATAATATTTTGGATTTTCACTCTGCTTCTTTCCTGCCCTTCCACCACTACGTTCCTGACACCTCAGCCAGGTCCTCTCAGGCTCATGTTTCCTCCAAGTTCTTGGTTGGTATCCTGAGTTAATATTCTTCCATCCCTCCTCCTCCCACTGTATTTGTTAGGGAGAGGCTTGCTTCTATAACAAATAAATCCCCCCAACTTTTTGTTCGGCCTACACAATTGGAGTTGATTTATCTCTTGTGTAACAAGCCAATATCAGTATTTTTTGTCTTCCTCCACTCGGTGACTCAGGGATCCAAGCTCTTTCCATCTTGTGGCTCCTGGATCCCCTTAGGACTCCTCTATTGTCCTCTGGTGGAAAATCACACACAGAGTTTGATGGTCAAGCCTGAAGGTGATTCACTTCTACTCACATCCCATTGGCTAGAACATAGTCACATGGTCTTCCTTAACTGCAAGGGAGGCTGGGAAACCCAGGCTAGCCTGTGCCTAGAAAGACGCAGAACAGAGACACTCTTGGGTGGAGGGGATTGAGATCAAGTAAGTAGGAGAGCCCAGACCAGCTTATTATTATTATTACTATTATTATTATTATTATTATTATTTTGAGACAGAGTCTCACTCGCCAGGCACCAGGCTGGAGTGCAGTGGCATGATCTTGGCTCACTGTAACCTCCGCCTCCCAGGTTCAAGCAATTCTCCTGCCTCAGCCTCCCAAGTAGCTGGGATTACAGGCACACACCACCATGCCCACCTAATTTTGTATTTATTTTAGTAGAGACAGGGTTTCACTATGTGGCCAGGATGGTCTCAATCTCTTGACCTCATGATCTGCCCACCTCAGCCTCCCAAAGTGCTGGGATTACAGGTGTGAGCCACCACCCCCAGCCCTATCATTATTATTATTATTATTATTATTTGAGATGAAGTCTTGCTCTATCACCCAGGCTGGGGTGCAGTGGTGCAATCTCAGCTCACTGCAACCTCTGCCTCCTAAGTTCAAGTGATTCTCCTGCCTCAGCCTCCCGAGTAAGTGGGATTACAGGCACGCACCACCATGCCCAGCTAATTTTTGTATTTTTAGTAGAGACGGGGTTTTACCATGCTAATTAGGCTGG
The DNA here is from genome assembly GCA_028533165.1 of Leontopithecus rosalia. Classification (NCBI taxonomy): domain Eukaryota; kingdom Metazoa; phylum Chordata; class Mammalia; order Primates; family Cebidae; genus Leontopithecus; species Leontopithecus rosalia. Next base: position 3,121,207 of record CM052656.1, read on the forward strand.
TCTTGAACTCCTGACCTCATGATCCACCTGCCTCGGCCTCCCAGAAATGACAATAGTTTTTCAATATGCATTATGTTAGAAATGTATGATTTGCCTCATATTTTTATAGTATGCAAAAACAGTGTGTCTAAAATGTATTACTTTTTTTAATTTTATAACTGAAATGTTAGCATTAGACAAAATCAACTCTGAAAAAATGGAATTATCACTTTCACAACGAAGCTGCAGTTGCTTTTATGGTTTAGCAAAGGATGATAAAAGTGCGAAACCTCCTGCGGGGTGATCGCTCTGATCCCAGCCCTGTTTGCATGTGTTGGCTCATTTCATCTTCATAACATCCCTATGGGGTAGGTTCTGTGTTACAGCTGAGGAAACTGAGGCACAAAGACGTGAAGTCACATGCCCAAGCTTGAACCCAGGCAGTCTGGCTCCAGAGGTCACAGGGTTGCCGATCACACATCAGCACAGCACTTGATGACCCAGGAGGCAAAGGAAGGCAAAGCCAGGAAAGGGGCTCACTGAAAACTGGAGAATGGCATAGAGGGTCCAGGGGGAGGTGCCAGAAAGTGAAGCCTGGGCCCTCTACTAGAGAATGGCATAGAGGGTCCAGGGGAGGTGCCAGAAAGTGAAGCCTGGGCCCTCTACTAGAGAATGGCATAGAGGGTCCAGGGGAGGTGCCAGAAAGTGAAGCCTGGGCCCCTGTACTAGATAATGGCATAGGGGGTCCAGGGGAGGTGCCAGAAAGTGAAGCCTGGGCCCTCTACTAGAGAATGGCATAGAGGGTCCAGTGGGAGGTGCCAGAAAGTGAAGCCTGGGCCCCTGTACTAGAGAATGGCATAGAGGGTCCAGTGGGAGGTGCCAGAAAGTGAAGCCTGGGCCCCTGTACTAGAGAATGGCATAGAGGGTCCAGGGGAGGTGCCAGAAAGTGAAGCCTGGGCTGCTCTGCTACATGGAGGATATCTGGACCCCTCTCGGTGGAACTGAAGGAAATCAGGGGCCTGAGAGGGATGGCGGTCACAGTCCTTACATCAGCAGACGCATAGAAGGAGGGGTCTACACAGGGGCTACCAGGGTTCCAGGGGAACTGCCAACCTGGGTAAGTTACACTGGACCCAGAGGAACAAGACATGAGCTGTAGATGCACCAAGGTGGCCTTTTGCCCACCTGAGTTTTAAACACGCAGAGGCTTCTGCAGTCTCAGTAGATGAGCACATAACATCCCCATGGGGGCCTTTGGTGGACTCCCCAGCAGAACGGCCCGAGGATCCCAATGGAAGGGTCTGGCAGAACCAAACCTCTCTGTGGTCTGTGGTCAGCAGGGGTCAGGGAGCTCAGAGCCACATTCTGATTCTCTGGTGCAACCCTCCAGTAGGTCTGAGGAAGTGTGGTTCTGGCCACTCAGACTAGAGGTTTTCCAGGTATTGTCAGAGCGAAATAACTTTGTTAAAACAAGAACATTTCCAGGTCTCTGGATTGTATCAGAAGTTCTGTATGCACTCAGTTTCAGAGCAAACTGACTTAACCTCACTAGTACGGAGAAAGACATGATAGATGTGTAGGTAGATAGGTATAGGTAGGGCGCTCAGTAGGTAGGTAGGTAAGGAGATAGAGAGAGATAGAGACAGGCAGACAGCCAGGTAGATACAGACAGACAGACAGATAGAGGCAGACAGACAGACAGGTAGATAGATACAGACAGGCAAACGGACAGGCAGGCAGGCAGGTAGATACAGACAGACAGACAGAGGCAGGCAGACAGCCAGGTAGATAGATACAGACAGACAGACAGAGGCAGACAGGCAGACAGGTAGATAGATACAGACAGGCAGACAGACAGGCAGGCAGACAGGCAGGTAGATACAGACAGACAGAGGCAGGCAGAGAGGTAGATACAGACAGACAGACAGAGGCAGGCAGACAGGTAGATACATACAGACAGACAGACAGAGACAGGCAGGCAAGCAGGTAGATAGATACATACAAAGAGACAGACAGACAGAGTCAGACAGGCAGGCAGGCAGGCAGGTAGATACACACAGACAGACAGACAGACAGAGGCAGGCAGGCAGGTAGGTAGATAGATACATACAGACAGATAGACAGAGGCAGGCAGGCATGGAGGCGGGCAGGTAGATAGATACATACAGACAGACAGGCAGACAGGCAGGCAGGCAGGCAGGTAGATAGATACATACAGACAGACAGGCAGACAGGCAGGCAGGCAGGTAGATAGA
>CM052656.1:3123940-3170739 GCA_028533165.1 Leontopithecus rosalia
AGATAGATACATACAGACAGATAGACAGAGGCAGGCAGGCATGGAGGCGGGCAGGTAGATAGATACATACAGACAGACAGGCAGACAGGCAGGCAGGCAGGCAGGTAGATAGATACATACAGACAGACAGGCAGACAGGCAGGCAGGCAGGTAGATAGATACATACAGACAGACAGACAGACAGAGGCAGGCAGGCAGGCAGATAGATAGATAATAGATAAGCAGACAGATAAAGATAGATATAGAGAGACAGGCAGATAGATACATATTAGATAGACAGTAGATATACAGATGATAGATGATAGATATAGAGAGAAAGGCAGATAGAAAGATAGATAGAGACAGACAGATAAGATATAGATGTCAACTATTAACATTTCCTAAAGAAAAACAACCAACTTTAAGCTGCCAATTTAGAATACTGGTCATACTAAGTCTTCTGTCTATGTGTGTCTGTCTGTCTTTCGATAGATAGATGATAGACGGACAGATACTGGTCATACTGTCTTCTGTTTCTCTGTGTCTGTCTGTCTTTCGATAGATAGATGATAGACGGACAGATACTGGTCATACTAAGTCTTCTTACCTATTGCTCTGTAGGCCAGGGTTGATGAAAAATAAAATAAAATAATAAATCATCTTCTGTTGATAGCTTTCTAAAAAACTGGGGAAAACAGTCACCTTCTGGGTGGACAATTAGTCGGAATTTAACATGCATTGACTTGTTTTCACCTATTTTTATTTGTTTTATTTTGTTTTGTTTTGAAAAATTCTTTTGAATTAAAAATAGGATTCCTTTTTCTGTAACTGCTACACTTTTATTATCGGTGATGACGGATAACAGAAATCTCAGTTCTTTGAAAGCTTAGAGCTGGGTTTTGGAATGCCAGGGTCCTCATGCCCTGGATGGCCTGCTCATCTCTGCTGTAGTCCTGTGAGGTCGTGCACATGGTCTCCAGGATCTTCTCTCCTGGAGGCAGAACTGGGAAATTTAACCTTTCCATTCAGCGGCAAGTTTAATTCGGAAAATATTCTGTTATTTTAGAAAATAAATAGGTTCAGCCCAGGTTCAACTCAGCTGATGATCATTGGTTTTCGACTTGAGATCCAGGGAAATTATTTCCACCTACTTCCACTTTGGTTTGTTTATCAAATTAGTTCCCTCTCTTCTCATGTGAGACTCAGCTCTGGGGCAGCTCGGGTCATGATTCTTGAGCCCAGAGCCTGAAGCGAAACACACACTCCCACCCCCACCCTCACCCCAAACACCCGTCCTTTCTTCCCTCTGGAACCTAGAGCATCACACGGCTGATGAAACAGGCAAAGGTGATTGTCTAAGAAAGAGAAAGTGAGCCCCGGCTCACCAGAGCTCAGCGCCACTAGACTAACCGCCTCAGTGCAGTCGGAGCCAGAGACACCAGCACCGAACAAAGAAAACAGCTGCGGGCTCCAGGTCACAAGTTGTATCTTCTTAGAGTGGATTGTGCCTGAGGCAGAGCGAACATCTGACCGCTGTATAATGGCAGAGAGACTAGATCCAGCGCAGGTGACTCACCCCAGCCTGAAATCCACCACCCTGGCCCTTCTGGGCTGGTTCCATAGGTTATGGGAATCCCACGAAATGTGCCCTGGAGAGGCAGGGTGCTGAGATCAGCTAGCCAGCCCAGTAATCAACATCATCCCCTAGGGAGGTGCTTTTCTTTCTTGTTTGTAAACAGCCGCACAGAGGAGAAACTCCATCCGCTATTTACATGCACACACAGGCAGGCCCTCTTGAAAGGCCACCGATTTCTGGGTTGATGTTGTAAAGAATTCTGACAGCGGGAGCCTGAGGTGAGGAGAGACTCCCCACGCCCCTCTGCCTGCTCTGCTGCTGCTGGCGGCCTGCAGAGGCCTGGCCTAGATCAGATGTTGTCTTACCGGAACTGCAGACTTGGTGGTGGCAGCACCGCGCCAGTGACATGAGCGGGTGACATAAGTGGGTCTTCAGAGGGCGTGCATAGGGAACACACTCTCCTGCCAGCCTAGCTTTTGCTTTCTCATTTGTGATAAAAAACATGGACACAGAAAGATCTGTCCCGCTAAAAGAAGCCACAGCATTGAGAAAAAAAACAACGGACAGGCACCTTAGCTTCAGAGACAACAGGGAGGGGTTGGGTATCCGTGGAACTGAGAGCACACCCCTCCGCAAGGAGGCAGCCACCGCCCAGCTCCAAAGAATCGTCCCTTTGATAAGACACCGGCCCAGCACTACTAGAGCTAGGGACTCTTCAAGAGAAACCAGAAACCCAGAATTTTAGGCAAAAACTCTCATCTTTTGAAAAGCTACAACAAATGCATGTGAAGAAAGAAAACCAGTCCCATGTGGCCGAAAGACCCTTGGCACCAACCTCAGACCCAAACGCCAGCAAGCCCCGTCTAGAAATCCCGTCATCCAGGCGCTCTGGTGGCATGAAGGTGGACATGTGCCTGGGGAGCAGGATGAAAACCGAGGCTAGCAATGGCTTCCGGCCACAGAGGGCTCTGACTGTAGGCAGGAGGAATGACAGGTGGGCAGGCTCCTTCTAGGAGCAACCCCATGACAGCAGCCCAGCTCACCTTTCACAGGCCCCTGTGTCGTGAAGGACTCTGGCTCAGCCGTGCGTTGAAGGGTATGGTAGACAGTTACCTCGGCTGTTCCAGATTAACCAGGCCTGCTGGTGTTTGTGCCATTCCAGAGTCTCTTCCATGTTGACCGTGCCCTTGACCGTACGGCCAGCGTTGGCCAGAGCAGTATGAACACAAGAGATGCAGCCAGAGGTTTGGTAAGTGCTGGTACATCGGGGCTTTCTCTTGGAGCACTCATTCTTGGGAGCCCCGAAGAAGCCTCATGTAGCCCCGAAGTGAGAATCCTCAGCCCCCAGCCACCCCTGCCACGCCTGCTGCAATCTAACCTTTCCCTGCAGCCGATAAACAATGGGAAGATCCAGTTCCCCTTAGTGTTGGTTAATTTGCTGTGTCAACTTGGCTGGGCCACGGTGCCGGACATTTGGTCAGTCCTTATCCTAAGTATTTCTGGGAAGGTGTGTACTTAGATGAGATTAACATTTAAATCCATAGACTCAGAAAAGCAGATTAGCCTCCATCGGGTGGGTGGGACTTGTCCAGTTAGCCCCAGGCCTTACAGAAAACACAACTGACTTTTCTCCAGGAAGAGGTGACTTTGCCAGCACACTCTGTTCCGCGTGGCACTGCCACATCTGCTCTTCCTGGGTCTCCCTCGTGCCAGCCTGCCCTGCAGAGTGTGGACCTGCACAGGTGCAAATAGTTTGGGGCGTGCCTCTGTTCTGGTCACAGGATGAAGCAGTCAGAGAGATGGCTGATTGTCTGTGGCTCTACTTATTTATTAATTATTTATCTGGAGATGAAGTCTCACTCTGTTGCCCAGGCTGGAGTGCAGTGGCACGATCTAGGTTCACTGCAACCTCTGACTCCCAGGTTCAAGCGATTTTCCTGCCTCAGTCTCCCAAGTAACTGGAGTTACAGACACGCACCGCCACACCCGGCTAATTTTTTGTATTTTTGGTAGAGACGGGGTTTCATCATGTTGATCAGGCTGGTTTCGAACTGCTGACCTCAGGTTATCTGCCTGCCTCAGCCTCCCAAAGTTCTGGGATTATAGGCATGAGCCACCGTGCCCGGCCAGCTCCTTTCTATCCATAACGTTTGGACCCTTCAGCCTTTCACCGTTGCCTGTAACGACCTTGATTCTGTGTTTGATACTGTCAGACATGTTGCTAGGTGCTAGAGACACTGAGATGAATTAGACACGCCGGTGATGGTGAGAAAACAAGGAAGTTTGTCTCTACTGAAAGAAAAGCAGTTTTTCAAATCAGTGCAGTAAAGTTTTACAGGAGATGAAAGAAAATGGACAAACACAGGATGAAATCGTCACTTCTACATAGGAGGAGAGGACGATCAAGAAAAATATCACAGAGCTGGTGACTTGGAAATGGAATCTTCTAAGAATAAATAAGTTCTCTTCCAGCAAAGGCATCCTAAGTGGAGGAAACCGCTTTCATGAAGGCAGATGGGGAAAAATGGTCTGGACTCTGTGCCTGACAGGTTTGCCTCGACCTGGGGTGGGGCCTCCACGGGAGATGAGGTGGGAGACGGGGAAGGGTCGGCTCAGGAGAACTGCGTCCATCAAGCCAAGCTTGGGACTTTGTCCTAGGAGGCCTGGGGTGCCACGAATGGCCGTAAGCAGTGGAATGACATGTTCAGATTTTCATTTCAGTAAAGTCTCTCTGCTGTTGCTGTTGGGGGATGAATCCCAGCAGGGTGAAAGCAGAGGCCGGGACATCAATTCAGATGTGATTGTGATTGTCTGGGCAAGAGTTGATAGAGCAGAGACGGAGAGAAGGGTGTGTATTTTAGAGGCTTGGGGAAAATAGAATCCATCTTTGATGACTGATTGGATGTTGGAAGAGGCGGAGAAGGAGGGATTTCAGATAGCTTCGAGAAGCCTGGCGCAGGAGACGGGACAGAGAACAGTAGCTGCCATTTAACCAAAGAAGGAGAAAATCTGGAGAGAAAAATTGAGCTTAGCTGGGTTCGAATTGAATATGAGGTGCCAGCCGCATTTCCTGGATCTGTCCACGTCCCTCATCTCCACGGCGACTCCTGAGTCCAGCCACTGCCTTCCTATCCTGATAACAGCAGCACTCTCCCAACTGGTTTCTGTATCTCTTCTCCTGGCTCCAGAACCTCATGGAATCATGCTCTATCCCTGTTGAAACTCTCTAAGTCTTCTCATCCCACCAAGAAAACATTCTAGACACCTCTCCGTAGCATGAACACCCAGCATCATCTGGCCCCTACGGCTGTCCCCAGCCCTGCCTTCTACCACGTTCCCCCTGCTCGGCATGCTCCAGCCACACCGGCCGTCAGAGGCCAACTCCTGGTGAAAGAGGAGACAAGGGAAGTGAATTAGGGACCCAGCCCTTTCTTTTTCCTGTCTGGAAGGTTCTTCCTGCAGATCTGGAAATGGCTTCCTCCATTTGGGTCTAAAGGTCAGCTTCTCAAAAAGGCCTTTTCTGACTGGCCTCTTCTTTAACCCCCTCCTTACTCACCCCTATAATCTCCTTCACGGATCTTAGCACTGTCTGAACTGTTTCACAGGTCTGTGAAAGCAAGGACTATGTCTGTCTCATATTCATCATATTCTTGATGGCTAGAACCCTGCAGGGTATGCAGCGGGGGCTCAGTAGGTAAACGTTGAACAAAACACACATGAGCAGGTGGCTGAGCATGTGTGCGCAGGAATAAATGCACACACCAGAACCTGTGTATGTGGGTGAGGCAGGGACTCATCGCAGAACCATGGGCTGGACGTGGAGAGCTGGGTGTTGCAATCCTGTAAACTGGCTGTGGACATCACGTGTATGGTTGATTGCCCAGGAAAAAGCATGCAGAGTGAGAAGAAGTATGAGGTGCATCTTGCCTCCTCCTCTTCCTTCCTATCTGCGCCACTTCTGAATCCACTGGACACCCGTTGAATTGTGCTTGCTGGGTTAATGGTCCAGAGAGAATGGTCAAAGTCCCAAAAGGTGGCAGGTGTCCAGCAGGCCAGATTCTGCCGTTTACGACAGTGTCTCTGACCTCCGTGGTGACTCTTTTGTTTTTTTCCTTTGAGATGGAGTCTTGCTCTGTGGCCCAGGCTGGAGTGCTGTGGTGCAATTTCGGCTCACTGCAACCTCCACCTCCTCAGTTCAAGTGATTCTCCTGCCTCAGCCTACTGAGTAGCTGGGATTACAGGCACCCACCACCATGCCTGGCTGATTTTTGTATTTTTAGTAGAGACAGGGTTTCGCCATGTTGATCTCAAACTCCCGACCTCAGGTGATCTACAAGCCACAGCCTCCCACAGTGCTGGGATTACAGGCATGAGCCACCACGCCCAGTTGGTGTCACTTTTTGGAAGCTGGTGACAGCATAAAAGCTATCAGGTCATCATCCAACCCAAGATCACATTTCATTTAAAATAAATAAATAACAGGGTTCTCTGTGACCACTGAAAAGTTGGAAAGTCCGTGGAATTTTGTGGTTTGTTGTAAGTTTATTTTCTATAGGGAAGCAGTTGTACTGCCTTGAACTACCTACCTGCCTTAGTGCAATAGAAGTTGAAGGAGCAGCAGCAGTATCATCCTGCAGCTCTGGATGTGAAATAGCTGGAGAGAATCACTCCATCTCCCTTGTCTCCCACAGGAGAGACACCAGGGATCCCCTGACTCTTAGCTCCCAAACTGGGGAGGCTCTGGAATCTCCTTATAGCTATCTCTTTGTACCTTAACATTAAAAAAAAAATGCGGGGAAACCCGGTCTCTACTAAAAATACAAAAAAAAATTAGCTGGGCATGGTGGTGCGCGCCTGTAGTCCCAGCTACTCGGGAGGCTGAGGCAGGAGAATTGCCTGAACCCAGGAGGCGGAGGTTGCGGTGAGCCGAGATCATGCCATCGCACTCCAGTCTGTTTAACAACAGTGAAACTCCATCTCAAAAAAAAAAAAAAAAAAGCGGCCTCTGGAGGACCCACCCTTCCCCCCATCTGGAAGGTTGTGTCTTAAGCTTAGCACTTTTCAAAGCTTTCATTGCTCATTATTGGAGCAATACAGTAGATAATCACTCCTCCCACTCACTCCCCGCCCATTCTATTTCTTCTGCAAATGGCTTTTCCATCTTCCTTGAGACCACACTTTGCACATCCCATTTCTGTGTGCTGATGGGCAGTTCTACTCTGAACTCTGTGGGCTCACTCATCTGTTGGGCTACAGTCCCCAAGCAGCTCATGGCATTTGGCCCCGTTTGGTGTGGGTGTGATTTGTGGATGTATCATTTATTATCAAGAAGTTTTGGCTGAGTGCAGTGGCTCATGCCTATAATCCCAGCACTTTGGGAGGCTGAGGTTGGGAGTTCAAGATCAGTCTGACCATCATGGAGAAACCCTTTCTCTACTAAAAATGTGGAATTAGCCAGGCATAGTGGCATATGCCTGTAATTCCAACTACTCGGGAGGCTGAGGCAGGAGAACCACTTGAACCTGAGAGGCAGAGATTGCAGTGAGCCAAGATTGCACCATTGCACTCCATCTCAAAAAAAAAAAAAGAAAAAAAAAAAAAGAAACCTAGCTTGGGCCATTCACACAGCAGTCCCAGAGTCCTGGGTATGGCAAGAGAGAAAGCCCCCTCACACATGTGCTTTGGAAGCCCCTGCTTGTATCACATGTGCTGATGTTCCTTTGACCCACACTAGCCACCTGGCTTCAAGGAGTACAAAAGAAATATGCCTCCTCCTCCTTCCTGCTTGTAGAAGGAGAATTCCACACTTCACCTTCTGATGGAGAATCATCAAAGCTCCTGGCTGCAAATAGGCGTGGAGGAATCTGTGGCCATTTTCGCAACTGACCACAATTGTATGCAATTGACCACATCATGTATACCGTGATCGGTCGAAGCAGTTGACGTGATTTTCTGCAGTTAAGTGATTTTCCTATTTTTTACCCTCTTCAAGTGGTTGCCCAAATATCACCCCAAGAAGGCCCATTTTTCTTGTTTTTCCTTAAAATCACATGTGCTTTTGTGTTATTTTATTTGATTTATTAGTGTTTTTAAGGGTCAGAGATCTCCATTAGAGAAATGGAAATCAAAACCACCAGGAGATACCATCTCACATCACTCAGAATGACTACGATTAAAAAGTCAAAAAAAGTCAGCAGATGCTGGCGAGATTGTGTAGAAATAAGAACACTTTTACACTGTTGGTGGAAGTGTAAATTCGTTCAACCATTGTAGAAGACAGTGCGGCGATTCCTCAAGGACTTAGAAGCAGAAATACCATTTGACCCAGCAATCCCATTACTGGGTACATACCCAAAGGAATATTTCTTTGTAAAGATACATGCACGTGTGTGTTCATGCAGCACTAGTCACAATAGCAAAGGCGTAGAATCCCAAATGCCCAACAATGATAAATAAGTAAAGAAAATGTGATGCATCTACACCATGAACTACTATGCACCCATAAAAAGAAACAAGATCATATCCTTTGCAGGGACATGGATGGAGCTGGAGGCCGTTATCCTCAGTGAGCTAACATAAGAGCAGAAAACCAAACACTGCCTGTTCTCACTTATAAGTGGAAGCTGAATGATGAGAACACACAGACCCCTGGAGGAGAAGGACACACACTGGGGCCTGCTGGCGGGGACAGGGGCTGGGAGGAGGCAGAGCATCAGGAAGAACAGCTAATGGATGCTGGGCTTAATACCTGGGTGATAGGCTGATCTGTGCAGCAGACCACCATGGCACACATTTACCTATGTAACAGACCTGCACATCCTGCACAGGCACCCCAGAACTCACAGAAAAAGAGTCAAGGAACTGACTTACTCTGTTCCCCAGGCTGGAGTGCAGTGGCGTGATCACAGCTCACTGCAGTCAGCAACTCCTGGGCGCAAACAATCCTCCCGCCTCAGCCTCCCAAGTGCACATCACAACACCTGGCTAACTTTTTTTATTTTTTGTAGAAATGAGGTCTCACTAGGCAGCAAAACACACTGCCACGTGTGTACCTATGCAACTATCTTGCATGTTCTGCACATGTACCCCAAAACCTAAAATGCAATAAAAATTTAAAAAAAAAAAAGAAATGAGGTCTCACTATGTTATCCAGGCTGGTCTCAAACTCGCAGGTTCAAGTGATCCTGCCACCTTGGCCTCCCAAAGTTTTGAGATTCCAGGTATGAGCCACCATCCCCAGCTAATATCATTTTAAACATCCAGACACTGGCAGCGGCTTCAACCCTAATTTATTTTTCCCTGCCATTATCGCTTTTGGACATCGCTTTTGGAGGTAATTTGCTGGTCTATTTTAGTGATCGTACCTACCCTCTGTAGAATACATGCTCCACTGAAGCAAAGCTTTTTGTTTGTTTTATTGACTGACATAGCCCATGGGGGATGTATCTCATTAGGTACTCATTAGGCCCCCAATAAATATTGGTGATATTTTAAAATAAATAAATGAGTGCACTGACTTCAAAGTCTAAGTCATAAGCAAGAATGAGATACTCCTAATTCCACTTACAAGTATTTAATGTCATTTTTTCCTTTTGTCTAGTTAATTCCCCATTTTCTGAAATGTATGTGGTTCTGGCAGCCTGTTACTTTTCAGCACTGTGAAAGTCTCCACTGGTAAGGAATTTCCAAGCCACGCACCAAACCAAAGAGAAGGCTCTCAGCATGAAGTGCGGTCCAGATGGCTGAGGGCTGCCCTGGCTGTATTTGCATTTTCCCTTCCAATATGCTCAACAGGATCTTTCCCAAATTGCAGCATTTGTTCTCAGACTAAATACACCTTTGTGCCTGGCACTTTACTTCTTAACAGCTGTCACTGGGCAATGCCCATGGCACATGTCAGGGACAGAGTTCTATTTCTTAGGAGTTAACCACTCAACTTGGTCCTCCCACCTGCAGTAAGCAATGCACGTCCTGCTCTCCTTGGCTGCCCTTCAGCGAAGTTAATTACCAACAGTAAGATATTTCCTGTCCTCTCAGAGGCCCTGGCAAAAGTCTTGAAATGGATTTTAATTCACTGTAATTATTCTCTGAGTGTTGTATGGTAGAGAGGGCCATCAAAGCAATTTGGGAGGATACTGCAAATCCCAGGAGGCAAGGAGTCCCCTCCCTAGATCAGAGAAGGAAAGACCATCTTCTTGTTATTCTGCTTCTCTGGGTGGCCCGCCTTCTTCTGTGGCCTTGGCCAAGCAGAGGGAAAATTTCCTGAAATTCCAGGAGCTAGAATTATGGGTCCCAACAACTGCCTATGGTGACCCAGTGGTGGCTGTGTCCCTCTGATCTTCAGTAAAATAATTACACCTTCTCTTCTGAACAGTATGGTGGAGTCACACTGTATGTGAATGTGTTGTGGGAATCCAGTTGCTTACATAAGCATGGCAGGGGCGATATACAGGGAGAGAAATAATAATTCAATAAGGGATATTTTGCCGCACTCATACGCTGAGGAGCTACCTAGTGGCAAAGGCAAGAAGGGAGTTGAAATCTGCTCTCCTCCTGACACTCTCCCTTCCCAGATGCCTCTGGAGGTGTGAACATCTCTCTGCATGTGCATTTGAAGATATCTAGTTCCAATGTGGTCCCTAGGATAAGTCTCTTCAATGGCTCTCAAGTTCAATCAAAGGAAACTGTGACCAGTGTGCCTGCTGGAAGGGAGCACACCTATGTCGGAATTACTTCACATTCTACTTGATGTTTTGCAAGGGTAAGGAGCAAGGAGTTTGCAAGGGTAATGTGGACTTTGCTAGATATTTTGCTTCACATCTTAACCCCTATAAGAGTTTCAACTCTACTAAACCTAGAATTTTGGACATGAGAAAAAAATTTGCAAACCAAGGGTGCTAACTCTGAGAAGTTAGATGGATGAAGCACCATTGCGTTTGCAATAATAAATTGTGTAAGCTACAGGGTGTAGCTTACAAGGACAACAGCAAGATGACTTTGCCTATTTATTTACTGATTGATTTAGAGATAGAGTTTTGCTCTTTTTGCCCAGGCTGGAAGTGCAATGGGGCGATCTCAGCTCGCTGCAACCTCCACCTCCCAGTTTCAAGTGATTCTTCTGCCTCAGCCTCCTGAGTAGTTGCGTGGCTATTTTTATTTTTTGTATGTTTAGTAGAGATGGGGCCTCTTTATAATAATTTTATTTATACAGAACTTTACATGGTTTGGAATGATTTTCTTATATAACCTTTCCACTTAAAATATTTGTAATACAACAAGGAAACTGAGATGCATGCTGTAAGTGACATGATGAACATCACACTGGCAATAACTGGTGGTTATCAAACCCTGGCTCTTGGTGTCAAGTCCTGGGCTCCTTTTACTCCAGTGTACAACACCATTCTTGAAAAGCAGGCCATCCATATGCAGAAAACTGAAACTGGACCCCTTCCTTATACTTTATACAAAAATTAACCCAAGATAGATTAAAGACTTAAATGTAAAACCCAAAACCATAAAGACCCTAGAAGAAAACCTAGCCAATTCCATTCAGGACATAGGCATGGGCAAAGACTTCATGATGAAAATGTGAAAAGCATTTGCAACTAAAGCCAAAATTAACAAATGAGATCTAACTAAACTAAAAAGATTATGCACAGCAAAAGAAACTGTCATCAGAGTGAACAGACAACCTACAGAATGGGAAGAAACTTTTACAGTCTACCCATCTGACAAAGGTCTAGTATCCAGAATTTGTAAGGACCTTAAACAAATTTACCAGAAAAAAACAATAGCCCCATCAAAAAGTGGGCAAAGAATCTGAACAGACACTTTTAAAAGAAAACATGAACATGGCCCACAAACATATTTTAAAAGCCTCAACATCACTGATCGTTAGAGAAATGCAAATGAAAACCACCGTGGATACCATCTCATGCCAGTCAGAGTGGCGATTATCAAAAAGCCAAGAAACAATAGATGCTGGCGAGGCTGTGGAGAAATAGGAACGCTATTACACTGTTGGTGGGAGTTTAAATCAATTCAACTGTTGTGGAGGACAATATGGTGATTCCTCAAGGATCTAGAAGCAGAAATACCATTTGACACAGAAATCCCATTACTGTGTGTATACCCAAAAGAATATATCATTTTACTATGAAGATACATGTACACATGTGTTAATTGCAGCACTGTTTACAATAGCAAAGTCATGGAACCAACCCAGATTTCCATCAGTGATAGACTGGATTAAAAAAAAAGATGTGGTACATATACACCATGAAATACTACACAACCATAAAAGTAAATGAGATTATGTTCTTTGCAGGGACATAGACGAAGCTGGAAACCATCATCCTCAGCAAACAATACTGGAATAGAAAACCAAACACTGCATGTTCTCACTCATAAGTTGGAGTTGAACAATGAGAACACATGGACACTGGGAGGGGAACAACAGACACCAGGGCCTGTGGGAGGGTGTGGGATGAGGGGAGGGAACTTGGAGGATGGGTCAATAGGTGCAGCAAACCACCATTGCACAAATATACCTATATAACAAACCTGCACGTTCTGCAAATGTATCGCAGAACTTAAAGCAAAATAAAGAAAAGCAGGACATCGTTATTTCGGATGCCCTAATTATTATGTTGACTGAGTATCTAACCAGGCTACATTTGTTCTGTTCCAGTTTTTATTAAATTTGTATTTCCCTGTTCTCTTGAACCACAACTTAAAATTACTCCAAAATTTGAGCAATTTGGAGATTTTCTTACCTGTCTTCAGAACATCTGAAAACACTGAAAAAGGATTGCAAATTTTCATCACCTCCTCAGCACATGCAGATTTTTTAAAATGCTGGCAACTGGGGGAAGGGGAACTAGAAGTTGAGACTCCATCCTAAAGAGCCAGTCAATGCATCAGTCATTATGGACATTCACAAAAATAACAGCATGTAATCACATGCATTACCTCTCAGTTCATAAATGCAAAGTGACAGCCTATGACTTAGCTTCAAAAATGGTATTATCAAGACAAAAAGAATCTGAGAGGAAATTGAGAACGCGGGAAGGAGAAGGTGACAGAATTGAACACTGGCGTAAACATAAATCACAAAGGAAGATTGGTTTAATGCAATATGAGAGTCAGAAGCTGAAGGTGTTAAAAAGATCATCCACTCGTCAGATGAAGAATCCCTCAGGCTGAAAATCTGTGGTGAGAAAAAGCCGGACTTCGGACAAAAAGAACTTCCTAGAAGGAGGCTGTTTAAGCTTATATGAGAAATAACATATCATTAGTAACACCCTATTTTATAAATTTTAGGTACAAGGTAAGAAATATTTCTGGGAGTACAAAGTATCATATCTTTCATCTCAAAAGTAGTTTTAAAACAGCCCATTTTGAAGATTTTTCTTAGATTCAAAGCTTATTAATCTTGTATGCGCTTACCTAGGTTTGCTGTGCTTTGAAGATACTGCATTGGCTATAAATTGAAGGTTCAGGGCAACTCATGGTTAAGCAAGCCTATCAGCACCATTTTTTGAACAGCTGTGCTCAGTTCATGTCTCTGTCACATTTGGGTAATTCTCACAATATTTCAAGTTCTTTCTTTTTTTTTGAGACGGAGTTTCACTCTTGTTACCCAGGCTGGAGTGCAATGGTGCTATCTCGGCTCACTGCAACCTCTGCCTCCTGGGTTCAGGCAATTCTCCTGCCTCATCCTCCTGAGTAGCTGGGATTACAGGCACGCGCCACCATGCCCACCTAATTTTTTGTATTTTTAGTAGAGACGGGGTTTCACCATGTTGACCAGGGTGGTCTCGATCTCTAGACCGCGTGATCCACCCGCCTTGGCCTCCCAAAGTGCTGGGATTACAGGCGTGAGCCACCGCACCCAGCCCTCAAGTTCTTTCTTTATTGTACCTGTTATGGTGATCTGCAATCAGTGATCTTTGCTGTTACTGTTATAATCGCTTTGGAGTACCACAGATCTCACCCATAGAAGACAGTGAACTTAATAAATATTGTATGTCTTCTGACTGCTCCACCAGCCCACCATTCTCCCACCTCTTTCCCTTTCCTTGGGCTTCCCTATTCCCTGAGACTCAATAATACTGAAATGAGGCCAGGCCGAGCATGGTGGCTCACGTCTGTAATCCCAGCACTTTGGGAGGCTGAGGTGGGCATCACCTGAGGTCTCGAATTCGAGAGCAGCCTGGCCAACATGGAGATACCACATGTCTACTAAAAATGCAAAATTAGCCCCGCATGGTGGCGCATGACTATAATCCCAGCATTCAGGAGGGTGAGGCAGGATAATCGCTTGAACCCGGGAGGCAGTGGTTGCAGTGAACCAAAATCATGCCATTGCACTCCAGGCTGGGCAACAAGAGTGAAACTCCATCTCAAAAAAAAAGAAAGAAAAGAAAAAGAAATGAGGCCAATTAATGAACCTACAGTGGCCTCTCAGTGTTCAAGGGAAAGGAAGAGTCTCTCACTTTAAATCAAAAGCTAGGAATGATTCAGCTGAGTGAGGAGGGCACATGAAAAGCCAAAATAGGCCAAAAGCCTGGCCTCTTGCCTCAGTTAGCCAAGTTGTTTTGAAGGAAATGAAAAATACTGCTTCAGTGAACACACAAGTGATAAGAAAGTGAACTAGCCTTATTGCTGATACGGAAAAGTTTTGGTGGTCTAAACAGAAGATCAGACAACCTGCAACATTCCCTTGAACCAAAGCCTCATCCAGAGCAAGGCTGTGCAGGCTGAGAGAAGCAAGGAAGCTGCAGAGGAAAAGCCGGACCCTAGCAGAGGTTTAGGGAAAGAAGCCGTCTTCACAACATAAAAGTGCAAGGTGAACCGGCAAGTGGTCATGGAAAAGCTGCAGCGAGTTCTCCAGAAGATCAAGTTAAACATCATTGAGGAAGTTGGCTACGCTAAGCAGAAAACAGTCTCCCAGGGAAAGAAGATGTCCTCTGGTGCTTTCATAGCTGCAGAGAAGTCAGTGCCTGGCTTCAGAGCTTCGAAGGACAGGCTGACTGTCTTGTCAGGGTCTAATGGAGCTAGTGACTTGATTGAAGCCCGGGCTCATTTAGCATTCCCCAAATCCTAGGGCCCTTAAGAATTACGCTTAGTGTAGTCCGCCTGAGCTCTGTAAATGGAACAAAAAGGCTGTATAACGGCATATCTGTTTGTAGCACAGTTTACTAAATATTTTAAGCCTGCTGTTGAGACCTACTTATCAGAAGAAAAGATTTCTGATAAAATATTCCTGCTCATTGACAATGCACCTCATCACCCAGGAATGCTGAAGGGAGGGTACAAGGAGATGAACCTTGTTTTCACACCTGCTAAAACAACATCCACTCTGTAGCCTATGAGGCAAAAAGCAATTCTATCAAGTGTTATTATTTAAGAAACACGTTTTGTAAGGCTATAGCTGCCAGAGACAATGATTCCTCTGATAGGCCTGAGCAAAGCAAATTGCAAACCTTCTGGAAAAGATGCACTATTTGCCATTAAGAGCGTGTCTGATTCATGAGAAGAGCTTAGAATAGCCTCATGACCCAGGCTTTGGAAGAGGTTGTTTCCAGCCCACCTGTATGACTTTGAAGGGTTTAAGACTTCAGTGCAGGGAGTCACTGCAGGTGTGGGGGAAACAGCAAGAGAACTGGAATTAGAAGAGCAGCCTGAAGATGGGACTGAATGGCCACAATCTCATGACAAAACTTGAACGAAGTGGAGTTGCTTTTTATGGATGAGCAAAGAAAGTGGTTTCTTGAGATGGAATCTGCTCCTGGGAAGATGCTGTGCACATTGCTGAAATGACAGCAAAGGTCTTAGGATACTGTATAAGCTTAGTTCATTAAGTAGCAGGATTTGGGAGGACTGATTCCAATTTTGAAAGTTCTGCTGTGGGTAAATAAAATGCTGTCAAACAGTGCGGCGAGCAACAGGGAAGTCCTTCATGATAGGAAGAGCCAATCGATGGAGCAAACCTCATTGTTGTCTTATTTTAAGACGTCGTCACAGCCGCCCAACCTTCCGCACCCACCAGCCTGTTCAGCCAGCAGCCATCAACCTCAAGGCAGGACCCTCCACCAGCAAAAAGATTATGACTCATTAATAACTTAGATGATCATTAGCATTTTTCCTTTATTGCCCATTTTATGTTTCTTTATATATATAAGAAATATATATATAAAGAATATACATAAATATATATATTTATTTCCCCCACCTTTTAAAAATTGTACTTTAGGTTCTGGGGTACATGTGCAGATCATGCAGGATTGTTGCATAGGTACACACATGGCAAGGTGATTTGCAGCCTCCATCCCCCATCACCTATATATATCTGGCATTTCTCCCCATGTTATCCCTCCCCAACCTCCCTACCCTCTGCTGTCCCTTCCCTAGCACCCCCAACAACTGACCCAGTGTGTGATGCTCCCCTCCCTGTGTCCATGTGTTCTCATTGTTAAACACCCACCTACGAGTGAGAACATGCGGTGTTTGATTTTCTGTTCTTGTGTCAGTTTGGTGGGAATGATGGTTTCCAGATTCATCCAAGTCCCTACAAAGGACACAAACTCATTGTTTTTTATGGATCATTAGCATTTTTATCAATAAGACTTTTTTTTTCTGACATGGAATCTCGCTGTGTCACCAAGGCTGGAGTGCAGTGGTGCAATCTCGGCTCCCAGGTTCAAGCGATTCTCCTGCCTCAGCCTCCCTAGTAACTGGGATAACAGGCACGTGCCACCACACCCAGCTAATTTTTGTATTTTTAGTAGAGAGTGTGTTTCACCCTGTTGTCCAGACTGGTCTCAAGCTCCTGACTTCAAGCGATCTGCCTGCCTTAGCCTCTGAAAGTGCTGGGATTACAGGTGTGAGCCACTGCACCTGGCCCTCAATAAGATATTTTTAAAATTAAGACATGTATGTTGTTTTCTAGACATAATGCAATTTCATACTTACTAGCCCACAGTATAGTGTTAACATAACGTATATGCAGTGGGAAACCAAAACTTCATGTAACTCTCTTTATTGAGATTTGAGCTTTCTTGCAGTGGAGCCGAATTCACAGTGTCTCCAAGGTACGCCTGTATCAACAAATATTTTCAGGGCTTATTAGCTTCCTCTCCGCACTGCAATGCATACCCCAAACCTGTTGGTGAATTACTTCCTGCTCCAAGGACCTCTGTTGCCAGCCCGAGATCTCATCATCTTTTATTTATTCACAGTTTGCATATGGTAAGAACGTGTGGGAACAGCTCCCCTTCTTGGCCTCACCCCTGACCTGGAAGGAGCAGCTGTAGATGAGAAAGGGGTTTGGAGACTTTAGCATTATTCACGAAGAAGTCAGACCGCCTGGACCCAATTAAGCCCTGGCCATGGTCCAGCTTGGCATCCGAAAGTGTAGACATGACCGGAACCACGCAAGCATGAGGATTGCCGGTGCTACATAGATCTTTTTGAAATAAAATACTTGTGTATCTGATTTAATGTGTTAGAAAAATACAAGTACTATATCAAAACAGGGATGGCAAATGTTTCGCTTAGAAGAAGTTTAAGGTCGTTTTTGTAAAAGGAAAAAGAGGTTCAATAGTGGAAGTGGTGTTTAGACACATAGCATTTTGAAAAAACAAACATAAATTTGAAGACGGTATACATAGATACTTAGAGCGTGAGATGGTCCCTGCAGTACAATTCGTTCATTCACTTAAGTGTATCTCGAATCCCTCTCCATGTCAGTCCCTCGTCTTGATGATGGAAATATAGAGGTAAACACAAAGTGGATGAAGCAGCGTGTCCCATCGTATTTGCATGCTAAGAAGGGAATGTTTCATTTAAGATGCAATCAGATAGAAAATAACACAACAACAGACTAAGTGGTTAATAATAGAAGTTATTATCCATTCTGCATGACATCAAGCTCAGAGACTGCCAGTTCTGGATGAGGCTTTGTAGCCGTGCCATGCAGGGGGACCCAGGCTGGCTCCCCAGCAGTTCCTCTGACTCAGTCCTCACTGTTACATGATGGCTGCCATTGCTCTCGCCACACCTCACCCCATCAATGTCACAGTTGGGTTTTGTGCCTGGTCACCGCAGGTAATGCGTTTGTGACTCGCAGTCCACAGACTGGGAGTCTGACAAGGGATCACTCAGATGGTTTTCCGCAGAGTGAGACCCCCAGGCCAGCTGCATCAGCACCACCTGAGAACTTGATAGAAATGCAAGTTTTTAGGCCCCTCCCCAGACCTACAAAATCAAAACCTCTAAGGTTGGGACTGGCGATCTATATTTTAACAAGGTCTTCGGATGACTTGGTTGTGGGTTGAAGTTTAAAAACTGCTTTACAGAAATGCTATTTGGGCAAGAAGCAGCCTGATTTCAGCAAAAGTACATTCGAAGGGTAGATTCCTAAAGCGACACAAAGTAGATATCAGGAATTAGGACTCCAGATCCTCTATCGGTCACTAGCTAACTGTGGGATTTCAGGAAGTAAATCAACCTTCCCGGGTTTTATTTCTTTAGGTGGTGAAGGGAGTTGGGTCGAGTTTGAGGAGAAAGTTAATTAGGTCAACGGTTCTCAGCCAAGGATGATTCCCCACCCAGGGGGCACTGGGCAATATCTAGATACATTTCTGATTCCCATCAAGAGAAGATGGGACACCACCAGCATCTGGAAGGTAGAGGACAGAGATGACACTACATAGCCTATAACTTATAGGGCAGCCCTACAAAGCAAAGAATGCTCCAAGCTTAAATATCTGCAGAGCTCAAGTGGAGGCCCCCTGGGGGAGTGAACTCAAGGGTCCATCACAGCTCTGGGAACCACAGCACGGTGGACCTTGAGGATTTCACGTTAAGTGAAGGAAGCTGGACACGAAAGCCGTGTCTGATATGACTCCATGTATGGGGCACGTCTGGACTAGGAAGATCTGTACAGTGGAAGGTAGATTAGGTCCCCAGGGGCTGGCGGGGGCAGGATGGAAATGACTCATAGTGGGTGTGGGGATTCTTTTGGGTGTGGCAAAAATTACACAATGGTCATGATTTCGTGACTCAAAGAATATACTAAAAATCAATTTTATACCTTTAAAGGATAATTTTATGGTATATGAATTATATATCAATAAAGTTGTTATTGAGAAAAAAGTCCCAAAAGACGAGATGGATTGAGGAGCCCAAATAGCAGACTCCTTAGTGGAAACTATAACTCTTAGAGAAAGCTGCAGTTTTTCCAGGATAATGCCATCACTGTTTGAAAAAAGGAACATGTTTTCCAAAAATCATCATGACTTTTCCTTCTATTAACTCTGAACTTGTCATTATATCTCAGTGAATATGGCTATAATTTTTACCTTTTGCAAAAAGCGTGATTGTTTTGGAAACCACTCAGAGAAAGCCCAGAAGAGAAAGATTTCGACAGGTCTCTCCCTCTAAAAGTTCCCTCCACACATGCACAAACATTTCTTGATGGTGACAGTGTACCAATCTTCATGCTCAGTGCAGCCTCCTTTAGGATTCTGAATAAAACATGGTTCTTTGCACTTCCTAGAGCTCTCATATCTTAGAAACCCTGAGGCCGGGCGCGGTGGCTCACGCCTATAATCCCAGCACTTTGGGAGGCCCAGGTGGGTGGATCACGAGGTCAAGAGATGGAGACCATCCTGGTCAACAAAGTGAAAACCCGTCTCTACTAAAAATACAAAAATTAGCTGGGCACAGTGGCGTGTACCTGTAATCCCAGCTAGTCAGAAGGCTGAGGCAGGAGAATTGCCTGAACCCAGGAGGCAGAAGTTGCGGTGAGCCGAGGTCGCGCCATTGCACTCCAGCCTGGATAACAAGAGTGAAACTCCATCTCAAAAAAATAAATAAATAAATAATAATAATAATAACAATAAAGAAGCCCTGAATCCAGGGCTTGAGCGGGCTCCCAATTGGGCAAGCTGCCATTTGAATTCACAATTAAATTATTTTAATATTAAATAGATATGCATACTCTAGATCTAAGCTGTCTCTGCTGTTGTACAGATTCCACAGTGTCAGAAGGTTTGTGTTAAGGAATAGTCTTCAGTGAGAGGAAAGATGAGTCAAGAAGCACCAAGAGAAGACGAAGGTCCCCTGATCTTTCCTCAACCTATAAGGACCTGTGCCAGGACCAGCAGCTGCTGTCCCTCTTGCAGAGGCCCCTGACTCCTGCCGCTGCTGTAGCCAGAGACGAGATATATGTGGCCCTTTAGACGGAGCAGGGATTTTCCAGATTCCCACGGTCCCCCGTCCCCATCGTAGCCCCAGCACGGAGTCCAGTGAGAGTGAACAGGTCCTACTGGGTGTATCATTACATTGAGCCACGTCACTCATTTTTACCTGCCTACACCCTGTGGGCATTTGAGCTCGTGATGCCTGCTGTGAAAATTAGACCACCTGTCAAGGCCCAGCTTCCCTGACGGCTCACTCTGTAACTGGGCAACTTACCTAACCTCTCTGAACCAGACTTTTCATCACCTGCAAAATAGCAACCCTAATAGCAGCTGTTGCCAGTGGTGGCTGTGAGAACTGAAATAAGGTAATGCATGGTAATAAATGCATGAAATAAGGTAATAAACATGGTAACACAGCGTCCCGCGAACAGCCACTGTTACCCTCATCGTGAGCATCGGGCAGGGGTCGTGCCAGCATCCCTTTTGTGATTTAATTTTTTCTACGCTGACACAAAGGAAGACAAGCTAGAAAGAGTCTATCCAGAAGGAGGCAAAGCTCCTTGCGACGACACACTTTGTATCGCGTTTTAACTTTTTGTCCTGCTTTGTTTTTTTTTTTTTTTGGTTTTTTTTTTGAGACGGAGTTTCGATCTCGTTACCCAGGCTGGAGTGCAATGGTGCGATCTCGGCTCACCACAACCTCCGCCTCCTGGATTCAGACAATTCTCCTGCCTCAGCCTCCCGAGTAGCTGGGATTACAGGCACGCGCCACCATGCCCAGCTAATTTTTTGTATTTTGAGTAGAGACGGGGTTTCACCATGTTGACGAGGAAGGTCTCAATCTCTTGACCTCGTGATCCACCCGCCTCGGCCTCCCAAAGTGCTGGGATTACAGGCTTGAGCCACCGCGCCCGGCCCCTGCTTGGTTTTTAACATTGCAGAGTATCTCTTTCATAGGGAGGGAAAAACGAAGAAGAAAAACAGAAATGTCTTTCTGCCCTTGGCCAAAGTTTTATTTTTAACACCCGTCAATTTCCATTTCAGGGGAGAACAGGTGTGGAGAATGGCGTCAGAGACACCGGGTGGAGACAGGTCACTTCTTGTTTTGTTATGACACACCTATATATCCATCCCTACAGCAACTGACCCATTTCCTCGTCGGTTTCAAAGTTAGTTGCAGACATCCCAAAGCTTTATCTATAAACACCTGTCTATCGTTAAGCAGAGTTGAATGTCTTTACAGCTCATTTTTAATGTAGACTTTACACACAATGAAATGTACGAATCTTAACAGTACCCAGTGATGAGTTTTGAGACACGTGTACAGCTGTGCGTCCTACACAGCCGTCCAGACACACTTCATTCCGCTGCTGCAGAGTTCCTTCGGGTCCCTTTGAAGACCATCCTAACCTCTCCAGGTGCAACCACGATTCTGCCACCTTCTTGATCCATTAGTCTACCTATTGCTAGGGTTTCATATAGATCAGATCATTCTGTGCATACGGAAGGCTTCTTCCATTCCTCACAGTACTGTTGAGATTCCGTCATGTTATTATGTGACTCAGTACTTCTTTCCTTTACATTGCAGAGTAATTTTCCCATATATGCATATACCACTATTTTCCTCAGAGAATCCCAGCTTTTGGCCCATTTGACTGAAGCTGGTTTGAACGCTGAACATGCCTTCGTGCAGACATATGTTTGGATTGTTCTCTAGTAAAACCTGTGAGTAGAATAGGTTGCTATATGGTTAGGCCTTGTGTTCCCACCCAAATCTCACCTTGTAATCCCCAAATCCCCATATGTCGAGGGAGATACCAGCTGGAGGTAATCAAATCATGGGGGCGGTTTCCCCCATAATGTTGTTGGGATAGTAAGCTCTCACAAGATCTGATGGTTTTATAATGGGCTCTTTCCCCTTCACTCAGCGCTTCTTCCTGTGCCTGGTGAAGAAGGTGTCTTGCTTCCCTTTCGCTTTCTGCCATGAGTGTAAGTTTCCTGAGGCCTCTCCAGCTATGCTGCACTATGACTCAATTAAACCTCTTTCCTTTATAAATTACCCAGTTTCAGGCAGTTCTTTATAGCAGTATGAAAATGAACTAATACAGCTGGGTATGTGCTTAACTTATAAGAAACGGTCGGACTTCATGCCATCAAAGTCTCAGAATTCCAGCTGCTCCAAGTACTTGCCAGCATTTGGTTATTTTAGCTGTTTAATTGCAGCCATTATGGGGGGTAGGTAGTGGTAATGCTTTGCGGGGGACAAGCCTGTTTTAATCATACCAGGCCAGTGGAGAGCAGTCACCACCAGTGATGTGAAGCCTTGACTGAGGTCAGAGGAAAGGCTGTCATGTTCCACTTTTGACATGAGTTGACCAGGAAATGCATTCCTGGGAAGCATGGAACCTGGGGCTGGATTATCTCCCACTGGCTTCCAGGCCGTGTTGTGGCTGTTTCCATTCCAGGCTGCCTTGTGGTTTTCATTTTCTCCTGAAGAATTTGCGTGTAAATTGAGCTGCATACTGGGTCTCTGCTTGAAGAGCTGGCGAAAGTCAGCCACGGTATTTGGATCCTCGGTTCCCACCAGTGAAGGCCTAGTTCAGTGTCATGCACTTGAACGACTTCCATCCACCTGGGACATCTCGGTGTTCCTCCTCCTTCGGGAGTAGATTGCAGTTCCAGGTGAGGAGGATTAATGGGTAAAGAAAATAGGCTTGGATGAGAATAAAGTAGCCTGTTATCCCTGTATCAGTCTGGACTGACAGGAACGTCACAGAGATGACTGGAAAGAATTGAATGAAGGGGCATTCTCAGAGGGTGTGGGGGATGGGAAAGCACCCAGGGATTTATAACAATGGGAAGCCATGAACACCCTAAAGCCTGGAGAGGCAGGAAGGGGGAGCTGGTACTGGACCCCAATACAGTGATAGCAGAGAAGGAAGCCTCCCAGGGACGGGAAGCTTCATCCATGGAGAAATAGAGGCACCCACCGCTGCCCAGCAGCAACCCAGCCGGGAAAGGGGAGGTAACAAACACCCCAGCCTTTCTGTCCTCTGATTCCTGTCAACACCTTCCAGGGGCCAAGCCCAACCCCAGATCTAGTAGGAAGAGAGGCTCTGGTGATGTAACCCATAGAAGTCAGCTTCCTCAAGGAGGTGGGGGCAGAGAATGGCAGAGGATGAATCTGCAGAGGCAGAAGGTGGGGAAGCAGCAGAGTCCCAGAAATCATTTAACTCATAATAACTGTTGTTTGAATGTAGGAGGGAGAAATGAAAAATGCTATTTCAAACAAGAATTGCTGCAGCTGTTTTAGCATTGTTAGCTCATGAAATGCTTCGTCAATTTTGAGACACAAACGCAATTACAACTTGTATTATTGAAAACTAGTTTCTTAAGGGCACACCTGCCTTATTATCAGTTTGTCTAGAATGTTCTGTACAAAGTCAACCCCTTCTGAGTCTTGCCCAAGAATTTCAGGGGCCTGCAGGTACAAGTGAGGTCTTGGGGAGCCGCTCCCAGCACCCAGTGTCAGAGGTTCCCTGCTGCTGTTACACCTTGCAGCCACACAGTGTCACTGTTGAGAGCCGGACCTGTGCAGTCCCGTGGCCACCTGGCTGACGCTGCGGGGATGACTGTGCTTGCTGAGGTCCCTGGCAAGTCCGCACAGTGATGAATTGTGTTAGACCGTTCTCGTCTTCTATATAGAAATACCTGAGAGTAGGTAATTTATAAAGAAAAGAGGTTTAACTGGTACGCAGTTCTACAAGTTGTAGAGGAAGCATGGCTCTGACATCTGCTTCTAGGAAGGCCTCAGGAAGCTTCCAAACATGGTGGAAGGCAGAGGGGCAGCAGACACGTCATGTGGTAAAATCAGGAGTAAGAGTCAGGGGGAGGTGCCACGGAGTTTGAAATGACCAGCTCTCATGTGAACTCAGAGTGAGAGCTCACTGATCACCGAGACACTCATGAGGGATCCACCCCCATGACCCAATACCTCCCACCAGGCCCCACCTCCAACAGTGGGGATCACATCTCACCATGAGATTTGGAGGGGACATCCAAACTACGTCACCCATCACAGGTGTTAATGTTAATACTCACTTCACTTTCCATGACCACTGTGTTTGTCAGCTCCGACTGTCATGAAATACTATAGACCGGGCGGCTTAAACAAGACACTTATTTTCTCACAGTTTTGGAGGCTGTATGTCTAACATGAAGATGTCAGCGGGGTTGGTTCCTGGTGAGGGCTGTCTTCCTGGCTTGTGCACAGCTGCCTTCTCTCCATGTCCTCACAGAGTCTTTCCTTGGTGCATGGAGAATGCAAGCTCTCGGAGGCCTTTCTTTTCTTATAAGGACATCAATCCTGTCATCTTAGGCCATCACCCTTAAGACCTCTTTTATCCTTAATCACTTCCCTAAAGACCCTGTCTCTGAAAACAGCCAGATTGGAGTTAGAGCTTAAACATAGGGAACTGAGAGGGGCACAGTTCAGCCTGCAACCCTCACCCGTTATGCTCTAAGACATCACATTGTTCAAAAGGAGGAACCACATGTTTCCCAACAGAACTGCCAGGGCTTCGTGCTAAGCAAGAGTCACAGGTCTGCAAGGGCAGACCTGCTTTGCACTCCAGAGGAATACCCCTCTCTGGATTATTCAACTCTTTCATTTGAATTTTAAAAGTCCGCCTCTTCCCCAGCAACAAAGTGGCAGTGTGACGATCCTGCGTTAGAAGACTGCATTGTTTTCAGCCCTCCACTCTCAGGACCTTAGGTGCTTGCCCACACTACATTTCAGAATTAAGTGATTCTGACATGGCAAAGTAGGTCAACCTCCAGGGGGCCTGTGGCTTCTGCACCTAGACAGAGGAGAGGCTGGCGTGAGTTGGGTAGCAATTTCAGTGACTCTCTAACTTAATCTCTGTCCAGCAGAAGAACTCAGAGAGGGACAAAAGCTGTAACAGGGAAGATGGGTTTAGGAAACTATTTTGATAGATTTAGGAAATTACTTTAATAGCTGTTTGGGTACAAGAAGGAAACCAGTACTTCACTCCAACCCTGCAGTATCTCCACACTGCTGCGATTTGAAGTTTTCACCCAGCCCTCTGAAATGATTCCTTGAGACACGTCAGTTATGATACTAAATGTCCACAGAAAGCTCAGGGCACCAGGTCTTGGATTTTGATATTTGGAAACCAACTCTCAAAGTCTGAGGTGGTCAGTTAAATACTTCTGTTCAGATGTTTTGTTTTCAGAATTGTCTTAAAGAAAAGGAATCAAGGTCCTTTTTACAATTTATTTAGATTGTGCAGTCTTCCCTCATGGGCTCTCCCAGGAAGAAGCCAGAATGTTGTCCGTCCTTCCTGCTATTCCTCAGAATGTGTTTCCAAACAGGTTTGGGGAAGGAAGCAGGCAAATACCCAACAGAAGAGACAGATACTTAAATAATTATTTTACCAGTTTTTAGTCACATCACATTTTTACACATTCAACACATTTTTTAGTACATAGTATGCTGTGGGCAGAATTCATCAACATGGTATTTGCAAATGCTGGATGAATTTTTCTGCAGACAGTGATTCAACCACATCTCCAGTCAGTTCATCTAAAATCAAACTCATGTCCCTCGACTCTTGGCCTGAAATGTCTTTAGGTGACATCACCACCATCTTGGCCACCCACGCATGAAAACTCTGCAGATTGCCTTTGACCGCGTCTGTCTTCCAGCTCTGATACTCCACTAATCACCAAGCCCTGCTGCTTTTTTCTTTGTAGTACCCTCTGAGAACTTTTCTTCTTTGTGCCCTATCAGGCTGTGTTCTTCTAAAGCATCGAAGACTCTGCATTTGTGAAGTCAGAAAACTTAAACGTAAAGGAAATTGTTGGCCCTTGTACCTAAAAAGTCAAGGTTACATAGATTGTCTAGATTCACAGGTTCAAACACTACCATAGGAACCAGACTCTCTCTCTCTCTCTCTCCCTCTCTCTCTCTCCCTCTCTCTCTCTCTCTCTCTCTCTCTCTCTCTCTCTCTCTGTCTCTCTCTCTCTCTGTCTCTCTGTCTCTCTCTCTCTCCCTCTCTCTCTCTCTCTCTCTCTCTCTCTCTCTCTCTCACTCTCTCTCTCTCTCCCTCTCTCTCTCGTCTCTGGCTTCACTCATGGTAGCTTCCTAAGCAAGAGGGACATCAGCAGATTCAGTTCTGTCATCTACTCTGTCGGCATCACAATGGAGAGACGTTGTTTCACCTCCTAATGCAAACTAAAGTCTTGGGACTGAGTCTTATTGGCTCAATCTGGGTGATTTGTCCATCTCTGAACAAATCAATGCGACCAGATGGAATGGGATTTACTGACGGGTGATGCCTGGGTCACACGCCAGGTCCCAAGCCAGCTCTTCCAGCCCGCTCTGCCTGGGAGTAGCAGAAAGATGACTCTACAACAAAAATGTGAATTGAATTCTGTGAAAAACAGACAAAATGGATGTGGCTGAGGCCAAAACAAGGACCCATATGACCCCAGCATGCGACAGGAGCTGATGCAGTAGCAAAGCATAGATTCCTTCAGAAACACAGTCTGCTGCGGTAAGTGATTTGCAGCCCCCAAATCAGAGCTCATCCCTGTTCCACAGGCTCTTTCCTCCCCTTTCAACAGGAATTTCATCCTTGCTCCACGCTCTTCCAGCCTTACTGTCCCATCTCTTCTGCCTCAGGCAGCATCTCAGCTCTTACTTCACCGGAAGATGAGAAACTGTTGTATGGAAGCAGATTCCCTGGCTTCCCACCCTCAGCTCTTACTTCACCGGAAGATGAGAAACTGTTGTATGGAGGCAGATTCCCTGGCTTCCCACCCTTTCCACAGCCATCCTAACTCTCCCTCTCATCACAGTGGAGGAGGCAGCCTCCCTCCTCCCTTAGAACCATGCCTGCTTTCCTCTGACTCCCCACTACTCTTGTCTTACCAATTTCTTTCTTCTTTTCTTTTCTTTTTCTTTTTCTTTTTTTTTTGAAGGCAAGTCTCACAACGTCACAATCTCAACCACTGGAGTGCAGTAGCACGATCTAGGCTCACTGCAACCTCTGCCTCCCAGGTTCAAGCAATTCTGGTGCCTCAGCTGCCCAAGTAGCTGAGATTACAGGTGCGCACCACCATGCCTGGCTAATTTATTTTGTATTTTTTAGTAGAGACAGGGTTTTGCCATGTTGGGCAGGCTGGTATCAAACTCCTGGCCTCAAGTGATCTTCCCACCTCAGCCTCCCGAAGTGCTGAGGTCACAGGTATGAGTGCCCACACCTGGCCAGTTTTCTCTTTTCTGTTATGCATATGTCATTTATCTCTCTTCATGCCTTTCTTCCCCAGTTATGAACAAGTTCACATTTTCTCCATGTTGAGGGAAAAACAGACTGACTTTCTCTTTTTTTTTTTTTTGAGACAGAGTTTCGCTCTTGTTACCCAGGCTGGAGTGCAATGGCGCGATCTTGGCTCACCGCAACCTCCGCCTCCTGGGTTCAGGCAATTCTCCTGCCTCAGCCTCCTGAGTAGCTGGGATTACAGGCACGCGCCACCATGCCCAGCTAATTTTTCATATTTTTGGTAGAGACGGGGTTTCACCATGTTGACCAGGATGGTCTCAATCTCTTGACCTCGTGATCCACCCACCTCGGCCTCCCAAAGTGCTGGGACTACAGGCGTGAGCCACCGCACCCAGCCCAGACTGACTCTCTATGTGAGGTGTCCCTCCAGCCACTGTCCAGTTTCAGGTTTTCACAGCCCATCCATGTGAACGCATTGCTTGCACTCATGTGGTCCCTTCTAATCCACTCCCACTCTCAGCCTCAGCCTAGTGCAGTCTATCACTGAATTAAAATGGCCCTTTCCAGGGTAACAGAATCAAATACCTGCTCTTAAAACCAATAAATACATTGTCCATCCTCATCTACTTGAAGTCTCCGCTACATTTGAAACTATCGATGATATGGTTTGGCTCTGTATCCCCACCCAAATCTCATCTGGAATTGTAATCCCCCCGTGTCAGAGGAGGGACCTACTGGGAAGAGACCAGATCATGGGGGTGGCTTCCCCCAGGCGTTCTTCTGATAGTGCGGGAGTTCTCACAAGATCTTATGGTTTAAAAATGGCCATTCTGGGCACAGTGGCTCACACCTGCAATCCCAGCACTTTGGGAGGCTGAGGTGGGTGGATCACGAGGTCTGGAGTTTGAGACCAGCCTGACCAACATGGCGAAACCTCATCTCTACTAAAAACACAAAAGTTAGCTGGACGTGGTGGCACTCGCCTGTAATCCCAGCTACTCAGGAGGCTGAGGCAGGAGAATTGCCTGAACCCAGGAGGTGGAGGTTGCAGTGAGCCAAGATCACACCACTGCACTCCAGCCTGTGCGACAGAGTGAGACTTGGTCTCAAAAAAAAAAAAAGTGGCCATTTCCCCTGCTCTTTCTCCTGCCAGCTTGTGAAGAAGGCACGTACCTCCCCTTCCCCTTCCTCCATGACTGTAAGTTTCCTAAGACCTCCCCAGCCATGAGGAACCGTGAGCCAATTAAACCTCTTTTGTTTATAAATTACCAAGTGTCAGGCAGTATCTTTATAGCAGTGTGAAAATGGACTCATACCATTGATCATTGTCTCTTCTTGAAAGACTCTTTTTCCTGAAATTCTTCAATACACTCTTGCAGGGTGTCTCCTAACTTCCTTTATGAGGCTGTTCTTACTCCAGCAACACTTGAAGACAGATGTCTTTTATACTTCCATCCTCTGCCTCTTCATTTCTCAGGATGTCACTCATTCTGAGGAATTTTGTACATTTGCAGGGGTTCAATTAATACCTGGATATACTTCTATGGCAACAGATGATTCCCTGATGAGAAATTCCAAACCACTTTTACGTTTTGAGCTCCAATAGTCTGTGCCGTATACCAGCTTGGTATCACACAGGTAACTTAAGATGTCTAAAAGCAAATGCATTATTTTTTCTCAAAATCCTGCTCATCCATTTGTGTTTTCTATTTCAGAAACAAGAAGTCCTTCTTGATTTCTCCTTCTTGTTCATTTTGCCTCCTCTCCGCTGCAAAGCATGCACATGTGTATGCAAACAGAGAGTCAGTCCTTAGGTCTAATGTACCAATGCATTCAGTTTCCTTATGCATCTTAGAGCAGCCCTCCTCTCTCCACCTTTACCACCACTCTTCTAAGCCCTGCCACCGTCACCTCTTCCTTCAATTTCTAGAACTCTCTACGTAATTTTTGGTCTCCAATGGTACCCTTCCCAAACCACTCTCCACATGGAGATATAAATAAAATATAAACCTCACCCACCCCTCTCCTGGCACCAGGTGCTTCATGATGTTGATATTGTCCTTCTTTATCTCATGTCTCATTTCATCTCCACCCTCTGACAGATTCTATTTCTCCAGCCAAACTGAACAGTATCTCCACCAGCACACCCTGCTAAAACATTCACTCCCCTAATTGGGCCTTTACTCCCTAACAGATACAATCTAGCATTCTAGCAAGTGGATTGACAGCTGCAGAGGAAAAAGCAATGAAATTATGTGTCATAAATTCAAAAAATAAGATTAATTATGGTTATCAAAGAAGCCACATTACGTTCTTAATAATCATTACTATTTTAAAGTTACGTAGGCATTACAAAGACCAGATGGTCTGTGGTTTTATTTTCAGCCAAGATTCAGTTATCAGGCTAACATCATTATCAGCTAATGGAATTTTATATAATTTGTGTGTTTCATTTGCAGTTGTGAAGTTTGCAGTGTGGGTTATTTCCATTGCGTTTGCATCCTATTTTCAATTCATAAAAATAGATCAGTGGCTTGACACGGGTTAACTGCTGTGCAAACCTTAGTGACTAAGATCGTAATGTCAGCTTTATGTTCACAATAATGACGTGAACCTAAAGAGTGGACAGATGTCAGGTGTAAATAGGAATGTACTGAGGCAGGCGAATCTGCAAGTGTGATGATCAAGCATCGAAAAAAGGGTGTGCTCTGGTTTGAATGTGTCTCCCAAAGTTTAGGAGTTAGAGGCTTGATAGCCAGTGCACCAGTGCTGAGAGGTGGGACCTTTAAGAGGTGATGAGGTCACGGGAACTCTGCCTTCACAACTGGACTCATGCCGTTACCTCCAGAGTGTGTTAGTCATCTCAGGAATGGGTTACTTATCTTGGGAGTAGGCTAGTTATGATGGAAGTGGTTGAGTTATCTCAAGGGTGGGTTAGTTGTCACAGAAGTGGGATAGTTATCTCAGGAATGAGCTATTTTAAAAGTGGGTTACCTATTGCAGAAATGGATTAATTGCTATAGTGGTGGGTTCATTATCTCAGGAGTGAGTTGATTGCTATGGGAATGGTAAGTTAGCTCAGGAGTAGACTAGTTATCACAGGAGTGGGTTAGTTATCACAGGAGTGGGTTAGTTATCACAGGAGTGGGTTAATTATCACAGGAGTGGGTTAGTTATCACAGGAGTGGGTTAGTTATTTGGGGAGTGTGTTGGTGATCTCAGGAGTGGGTTATTAATCTCAGGAGTAAGTTAGTATCTCAGGAGTGGCTTATCACAAAGGTGGTGGGTTAGTTGAGAATGGGCTAATTATGTTGAGAGCGAGATAGTTATCATGGGAGTGAGTTTGCTATGTTGGCTGTGGGTTAGTTATCGCAGTAGTCATTTGCTTATTTGGGGTGTGGATTCACAGGACTGTGATAGTTATCTCAGGAGTGTGTTGTTTATCTCAGGAGTGGGTTCAGTATCACAGGAGTGAGTTATTACAAGAGTGGGCTGGTTACTTTTGGGAGTGGGTTCATTATATTGGGAGTGTGTTATTTATCTGGGGAATGGGTTGGGTACCACAAGAGTGAGTTAGTTATGTTGGGAGTTGGATAGCCATCTTGGGAGTGAGTTGGTTATGGGACAGAACTAGCTATCTTGGGAATTGGCTAGTTATCATGGGAGTGGGTTAGTTATCTCAGGAGTGGGTTAGATATCATGAGAGTGAGTTGGTTATCTTGGTAGTAGGTTTATTATGTTGGGAGTGTGTTACTTATCTTGGGAGTGGTTTGGTTATCATGGAAGTATGTTCATTTTACTGGAAGTGAATTGGGTATCATAGGAGTGAGTTAGTTATCATGGGAGAGGTTTGGTTATTTTGAGAGTGATTTAGTTATCTTGGGATTGAGTTAGTTATCATGATAGTGGGGTGGTTATCTTGGGAATGGATTGGTTTATATTGGGAGTGTGTTATTTCTCTTGGGAGTGGGTTGGTTATTGTGGGAGTATGTTAATTATATTGGGAGTGGGTTGGGTCTCATGGGTGTGGGTTACTTAACTCAGAAGTAGGTCAGTTATGGGAGTGGTTTGGTTATTTTGGGAGTCAATTATCACAGGAGTGGGTTAGTGATCTTGTGGGTAGGTTAGTTATCATGAGAGTGGGTTGATTATCTTGGGAATGGACTCATTATATTGGGAGTATGTTAATTATTGGCAGTTGGTTGGTTACTGTGGGAGTGGGTTTATTATATTGGGAGTGGGTTGGGTATCACAGGAGTGGGTTAGTTATCTCAGAAGTGGTTTGGATATTTGGGGAATGGATTATCACAGGTGTGTATTAGTTATCTCGGCAGTGGTTTGGTTATTTGGTGAGTGGGTTATCACAGGCATGTACATGTGTTAGCTACTTGGGAGTGGGTTGGTTATTGTGGGAGTGGGCTCCTGATAAAAGGAGTCCCCCCTCTCTTGCTCTCCCACCTGTTCTTGGCCTTTGTGGGAAGATGCAGCATGAAGGCCCTTGCTAGATGACTACACCTTAATGTTGGACTGCCAAGCCTCAAGAACTGTGAGACCTAAATGTCTTTTCTTTATAAATTACCCAGTCTGTGGCCTTCAGTTATAGCAACACAAAATGCCTAAGACAGAGTGAGTAGGAAGAATGATAATGACTCTCTGAAAATTGGATTTTATTAAACCAGCATAAAGTCATGGAAATGTTCGCAACATTTCAAAAAAAGTACCTCTCTATTAAGCAAAACTAATGCTTTTTATACCAAACTAACATTGTGGTTAAAGGTAAAGAAAATAAAATCACTCCGTAATCACCATCAAAGACGCATGTACTCCTTGTAGCATAAAATGAGTACAGATCACACCAGCCCAGAGAAGCTTGGAAAGTCAGGTGCAAATTGAACGCCAGAGATGCTTGCAGAGAAAATGCTATATGATATTAGCCAGTTCCTTCATCAGACGGCGTTCTGTGGGAAAGCAATTACTGGCGTCTGTGCATTCTTACAAATGTTTTGTTTTACAAATGTAAGGAGTCATTGATGTGTGTGCTTTATACAAAGCAGCTCCCAGTCTGTGCACTCTATGGCTCTGAAAGAGAAACGGTGGCTGACTTCACATTCTGCTCTTTATTTTGTAGTCAACAATATGTTTCCTGGTCTTGATCTTGTAATGCCAGAAAAGTAAGATCAAAAACATCTGAGAATGTGTCTTTTCAGTGGCGTGCACAGAGATATCGGCAGGAATTGCATAATTCTCAGAAAGCAGTTGCCAGCTGAAAGCCAGGGCAAATGCTCTGGGTCTGTGAGCATTTCAAGCTTCTTGAACTGTGAGAACCAACAAAGTCTAGCTGACATCTCTAAGGGGTCAGAAAGTTCTAATTAAGAAAAAAAAGAGAGAATAAGAAAAGGAACCAAGTGGTTGAGAAAAAATGGCTTAGGGCGCCAGCCATCTGTTACTGCAGCAGATAGAGGTATCACAGGGAAAACTCACCAACAATATGATCTGTCTTAGTAATATCAGTATCATCACTATTAAGTTTCAAAACATTATATCTTACTCACGAATCTGTGATTTGTATTCAATCACCAAACACTCATTAAATGACTTCAGGATGCGGGATGTTAAAGACACATTCCCCAAAAGCAGCGGATTTTTATACGGTTCTATAAGCCTCATATCCCAATGGGTGCTAAAGAGTCCACAGTTGTTGAATTAAGAAATACATCAATAACCTCTCATCCTAGCCCCCTAATATGAGTTGCAAAATTTGGGAAACTTAAGCATATTTTCTGCGGTTTCTGAAAATGAGAATGAAGGGAGGACTCTGACGTGAGTGGCAGGCACAGCCCTCTGGTCCTGGTGCCTGTTCTTCTCCAGATGCTCTCTCCCCGCCTCCCTCTGAGCTCTGTCCCACTGAATTGTCATCCCACAAATGAACCACCTTGCATCCACCCTCCTTCACTGGACCCTCGGAGCATCTCCAAATGAGGTCTGTGGACTGTCATCGATCCATCAAGAAAAGATGATGAAACCCCCTGTGTCACAAATTTTAAATGAGATTAATTGGCCCAGTCTCCAAGCCGAGTCCCTCCGCCGCCGCCACGATGATGTGCAGGGCGCCCTCCGCTGCGCAGCCGGCCACCGCCGAGACCCAGAACATCGCCGACCAGGTGAGGTCCCAGCTCGAAGAAAAGGAAAACAAGAAGTTCCCCTGTGTCCTTCAGGAGCCAGGTGGTTGCGGGGACGAACTACTTCATCAAGGTGCACGTCGGTGACGAGGAATTTGTCCACCAGCGAGTATTCCAGAGTCTCCCTCACGAAAACAAGCCCTTGACCTTGTCTAACTACCAGACCAACAAAGCCAAGCACGATGAGCTGTCCTATTTCTGACCCTGACTTTGGGCAGGTCCTTCCACCAGAAGGCTGGTAATTAAGTGATTCTGCGTGGACCACAGCGTGCACTTGGGATCATAAAATGAGCATCTCCTGGCTGCTCCCCTCGGGTGGAAGGGGCCGGATGCAGCCACTGCTCTTGCATTTCTGTTCCTAAATTTCATTGTGTTGATTTTTCCCCCTTCCAATCAGGGATCTTAATTACTTTCAAAATATTTTCAAAAAGTAAAATATATATTTTTTATAAAATGAGATTAATTGTGATTTCCAGAGAAGATTCTGGCAATGAAAGAGAAACCAGGAACTGAATGAACGTGAATGCTTTTGCCTGGAGTGGACGAAAGCCTCAGTCACACTGTCTTATCTCCTTGCATCTAAGTGCCCCAGGCTCCTGATCAGTGCCCTTCTGGGGAAGCCTTTCAGAGCTGGGAAATGCTTCCCCGCTGAATGAGAGCAGCCATCCAGGAAACACAGGAGAAGGCGCAGAATCGCCACCCCTACAAGTCATTGTGGTCACATCCACCTGATGCTTCTGTTTCTTTATGGATGCGCACCTGAGCCCCCGGCCCTACTGCTCAAGGCACCCCAAACCACAGAGCTTGGGGTTCTTTGAACAGCCACCCTAAGGAGCGCATCCGTAAAAGTCAGGTCTTATGTAATTTTAAGGTGGAATATTGTGTATGTGTTTGGAGTATGAAAATGCCTCATGAAATCAGCTTGTGAAAATCGTTGAGAGGTGCAGAAAAGCTGTAGGTACAAATAATTGGTATGTACGGCTTTCCTTCCATTCTTCACAGCAGAGCCTGGAGTGTTCTGACATTTCACGGTGACCCAAACACCGAGACTCGGCATTGCAGGGGAAACAGCAAAACCTTCAGAGCATTTATTCCCATTTATTTAGGCAGCAATCTCTGATTCCATCATTTTCAGCCCTTGTATTCCATGAGCAACATTGCATTTAAATTCTGCATTTGGTGAGCACCAACTCCCCAAAGAACCACAGGCAAAGCTCTCTGACTTGCAGCTACTGGATTCTAACTTGGCTGACTCCTTCTCTCCCAGCGTCTAGCACTGCACACAAAATAGATGTATGAGGCAAAGTCCAGTCAGGACAACAGAAAGGACAGCCAAGGACTCAGGGGATGGGGTTTAGGATATGGAGCCAGTGTTGCCAGGCTGGAAGGACAAAGAGGGGAGCCTGAGACATTGTAGAGATAGAGCGGTAAGCAAATACCACTGCCCGGGTGGCAAAGACAAAGGGAGGAGGTGGTGTTGCCAGAGCTTGGAAGAGCTGCCAGAAGTGCCGGGTGAGAGCTGGAGGGAGGGAAGGACCCAGCTCCTAAGAGACACAGCCCAAAGCACAGAGAGAAAAAGGGAGAGAGAGAAACTGGTATCTCCCCTTTCACCAGTGCCTCCCATTGGTTGAAACTACCCGGACACCAGTTGACAAGGAAGCCTGGGAAAGGGTCTGCAGAGCCTGGGATTCAGAGCAGAGCAGGGGAAGGGAGAGGAAGGAATGGGAGGGCAAATGACCAGCAATGTCAGACGTGCAGGAAATAATCTCTGAACTACAGAAGAGCAAAACGAGCCAACATCCGGGCACACAGACTCTTCCCCGGGATTGCTCCAAATTCGCTCCACCTGGGAGCCCTCTCGCCCCTCCTAGTGAGCAAAACGCCTGCAGGGATGCTTGGGGATCATTGAAATGGCCCTCAGCCCAGTCAAACTGCTCATTATTAAAAAGCCTTCAAACACCAGCCCAGACTCATTTCAGGTCAAATCTGGGGGATTTTTGAGCAGCATTGTGTGCCGCTGAGTTGCTGAGCAGGAAGGTGAGGAGCAGTGGTGAGTTAACAAGCGGGCTGCCCCTGCCTCCCTCCCCTGACATTGATGACAAGACAACTTGGAAATGAGATGGACGTGGGGCGCTGCCTTGTTAAACTCTGGGCTGGGAGAATGTTTAGGTTAGCAGAGATGTGGAGAGATGCTCTCTGACAACACCCTCGTCACCCAGTGTGATGGAGTCTGCAGAAAACCTTTCAGCCTGGACATGGAAGCCTAGAGTGTCTTCGTCACTTGCTTTTAGGTGAGTCGATTTAAAAGTACATTGAATCACCCGGTCCATATTAACTAAGTATTATGAATGGCATATGGATTCATCCAGACGATAAACAAATATTAGCAGAGGAACCAGAAGAGCACAGAAAATTCAGAAGAGAGGCAGACGGAAGACAGGGGGCAACATCTGGAAAGCCCCATGCCCCTCCTTTTAGCTACTGGGTAATGGGAAAATCTAGTGAATCTCAAGAGTCTGAAGAAGCCAAGGAGGTAGATGGAGTTCTTGGGGAGATGAAGGGCTGTGCCTACTTGTCAATTAGTAGAGAAATATTCCATACTATTACATGTGCCATGACCATATGGGTGCCTTCCAGCCACATGTCACTCCCGGGTGTGGTGAGCGTCGCATCACAATGGCAGGTTGGAACTGAGGTGTGTCTGGGAGACAAGACGGGCGTGATGGTGTCAGAGACACCAAGCATCAGCTGCTCCCGGCTCCCTCTCTGCCTCTCCTATTCCCTTTCAGTTGCTCATGCTAACTGGGCATCCAACCCAGAATAAAGGCAATCCCAACAAATGTCACCAGCACTTCAAGGAGTACTGGCTCACTTCCCTCCAGTGTCTTTAATGAATTCGCCTAGGAGCTTAACCCAGCCTGAGTCTTGCTGCTGGAGACAGAGCTCCTGCACTGTTAACACCTCTGGATCACTCTGGCAGAGGCAGGCTGTGTTCGCTAATTTGTCAACACAGCAGTCTGTGCCCTGAGTTAGGACAAAGCTTCAGTAGTCTTCTCTTGGGGAGATGGCAGTTTCTTGGTGGATGCTCCTCGTGAAGCTGGGAAATCAGGTGCATGCCCTCAAACCCTGGGTGGTGACATGATACTG
Organism: Leontopithecus rosalia; assembly: GCA_028533165.1. Classification (NCBI taxonomy): domain Eukaryota; kingdom Metazoa; phylum Chordata; class Mammalia; order Primates; family Cebidae; genus Leontopithecus; species Leontopithecus rosalia. The sequence continues at coordinate 3,160,338 of CM052656.1, forward strand.
ACAAAGCGGACTCCAGAGCCAAATTGCTAGGTTTGGATCTTTGTAATGCCCCCGTGTTCTTCGTGTGAACTTTGGCCAGTTTCTTCATTCCTCTGAGCCTCAGTTTCCCCTCTGTAGGTGAAGATAACAGCAGTACCCTCTTATAGGACTGTTGTGTGTGGCTCTGTCGAATGAACCCACCTGAAGCCTTTGGAAGAGTGTTCTGTGCCCAGCCAATGCTCATCACCATCACCTGTTGTTATTAGTCCCAGAAAAGATAAAGTGTAGGCTGAGATTTGGAGGATGCATAGAAGTTTGCAACCTGGGTAAGCTGGGTAAGAGCATTGCAGGAAACCTGTGCAAAAACGTGAAATCGTAGCATGCTGAGGGAAATCCTGCTGAAAGCGGCAGTGTGTGTTGAGCTGCTGCAGATCATGAAAACCCCTCACCCACACAAAGGAGTTTCTATTATTTGTTACTCTGTAATGTGGGTAATATTTGGGTGACATTAAGATGTGATGTCATAACACGTAATTTTCAAAGTCTACTTTGGTGGCCGTAGTAGAAATGGATCTGACAGATTGAAATTGCATCCCAGGAAACGGTACGGAAGCTCTAGTGACAATGCAGGAAGGAAACCAGGGAACTGTAAGCAGGAAAGTTGCAGAAAGGCTGGATCAGAAACAAAGGACGTGAAGGCTGTCTAACAGTAGAGTCCGTGGGATCAGCACAGCTCGGGTGACTGGCTTGATGTCTGGAATGAGCGGCCAGGAGGTATCAGGGACGAAAGGGGAGAGGGTGGTCGTTCTGTGGGACCAGTAAGTTCTGCAGATGTACAGTGCGATGACTACAGTTAATAATAACGGATGATAGACTGGAAAACCGCTGAGAGGAGACCTTAAATGTTCTCCCTACAAGATAAAAACGTGATCGCATGTGAGGTGATGGCTGTGCTAATTAGCTTCCGAAATCATTTCACAAGGTATATGGATGCCAGAGCATCATGGTGTGCGCCCTTATTTTGCTGTTGTTCGGTTTTGTTGTTTTAGGCTTTTGCCAGCCCAAAGCCATGGTTTTTAGTTTCAATCTCTAGCGACAAGTGGAAAAGAGGGATGAGGAAGGGGCTTTACTGACTAAGAACCCATGACTGTATTCTCTCTCTTGGACACCCCTGGGCATATCATAAACAGATACAATTTTCATTTGTCAGTGAGACCTTAATAAATCTGGGGAGGAGAAGGATGACTTCACAGGCTTCTGACTGAAAAAGCTGGGTTTTTGGCAGAGGGTGTGAGTAACACAAAAATGGAAAAGATTTGGAAGTGAATATCTTTAGGGTGCCTTGGGGACATCCAGATGGAAATGTCTGGTAGGATGTTGGCGCCGAGTCCATAGCTCAGGCAGAAGATCTTGGCAGGAGACAGAGATTCGGGATTATCGCCTGACAGCTTGCCGTGCTGCGACCACAGATGCCACACCCAGGCAGAGTGCACAGAGCTGCGGTTGGTTCTTCATATCCGACAGAAGTCTACGGCCTCTCCCAGCAAATGCACCTGCCCATGCTCGCAGAAACTCTGTAGGAAGGAACTGCCTCTGAAGGAACTGCCTCTTGAAGTGCATCCCCGAACCCCCCACCCACCAAGTAAAAAACCTGTACTCTAGGGCAGGAATTTTCAGGCTGGGAGTAACAAACCACTTGTAAGTTATGAAATGAGTTTTGTAGGTTATTAATCAGAATTAGAGAAATAGAAGCAGCAAGAGAGAGAATGCAATGAAATAAAAAGGAAAGGAATAGAAACTGTTATCAGGCACCATGTGTGATAAAAGGAAGTCTTTTTATAACTTTTCTTTAATTCGATGTATTTACACATATGTATACTGCGTTTCAGCCTATGACCATATACAAAATTAAAATAATGTTTCATATGTTTCTATATATAGAAGGATGTACATATATGTAAATGTGTGTGTATAATACAGATATACCTTCATGAAAAATTACCCCGAAGTGACTTAAAACAATAATCATTTTAGATAGATTAGATGGTTGATAGCTGATGGATAGGTAAGACAGATAATAGGTGAATGATAGACACGTACATAAATAGAGAGATAATAGAGAACTGGATAGATAGATGATAGGTGAATGATAGATGATAGATAGATAGATAGATAGATAGATAGATAGATAGATAGATAATAGAGAGCTGGATAGAGAGATGATAGGTGAATGATAGATGATAGATAGATAGATAGATAGATAATAGAGAGCTGGATAGAGAGATGATAGGTAGGTAGACAGGCAGACAGAGAGCGCAGGAGAGTGAGAGAGAGAAGCCCAATAGATCGGTAGACAGAAAGGGATGTCTCGGCAATTTGGGCTGGTTTCATATGGAATTACTCAAGTGACCACAGTTATCTAGAAGCCCAGCTAGGGCTGGGTGGTCCCGGATGCCTCCTCAACATGTCTGGAGTAAGCTAGGGCTGTCGGGTGGCTGTCTGAGTTCTGAGCAGGTCTCTTGATTTATTATTTACCATTTTTCTTGTGGGACCCTTATCTGCTCAAATAGTGGATCAGTGACCTGAGGGCTGAGATGTTACACCCTCCCCTACTTCAAGAGACCTGCTCAGCTCCCAATTAAATGGCCTAAGATTGGTCCAGGGAATTTCCTCTGGGACTTCAAAAATGGGCAGGCTCATCACAGTCCTCTGGCAGATGTGCTCAGCTCATTCTGAAGGGCACGATTTGAGTTCTCAAATTGCACCAACCCTCAGGAGAAAAGCAAGAACAAGGCCAAAGCTTAGGAATTCAGTGAAAGGCTTCCCATCTGCATGTATACTGGGCTACCCAGAACTCAGAACCCAAAAATGCCATTCTTTCTGTTTTTCTGCAGTTTGTGTTAATACAGGATTATTGGCTCTGCCTGGCCACTCCCCTTCACTTTCTCATACATGTATTGGTTTCCATCTGTATGTCCCACAGCCCTGTTATGGTCTTTTGCTATAATGTTGGATATATTAGGCTTCAGGAAACAGAATCTCTCTGCTTTCCTTTTTTTTTTTTTTAACCAGCCAAAGGTGGGACTCTAACTGATTATGGGTCAAAAGACTCTCAATCCAGAGACAGTCCTGCCCCAGATGTAGGGGGAAAAATGGTGACATCAGGAAGTTTCTGAGGCCTGGGCTCAGGGAGCTTCCTGGTAGCTGAACACGTGGAAATTTCTGGAAGGTGACATCTAGGGAAGGCATGGAAGTTCCACCCCCCCGCCATACCTCTCCCTACATGTCTCTTCGTCCATAACCTTTGTAATATCCTTTATTATATGCCAGTAAACATAAGGGTTCCCTGAGTTCTGTGAGCCACGCTAGCATATTAATCAAACCGAAAGAGGGGGTAGTGAAAACCCCAAGTGGAAGCCAGTCGGCCAGAAGTTCTGGAGGACCAGACTTGCCACTGGTGGGAAGGGAGGGGTGATTTTATGGGACTGAGCCCTCACCCCTTGGGATCTGATGCTATCTTTGCGTAGACGGTGTCAGAACTGAATTCGAGGACACCCTGCTGGTGTCTGCTGCTTGGGGTGTGGGAAAAACAACACCTTTGGTTACAGAAGTTTTCTGTGTTGGTGATTGTTGTGGCTGAAGCAGGAAAAAAAAAAACATGGTTTGAGAGATTTTTTTCCTACATAGACCACAATGAGTGGTTGAGGGCTGGTCATGATACCCAAGCGGGTCCAATGAGATGCCGTCTGGAAAATTAGTGGATGCTCTGGGAAAAGTACCTAGAGCGGCTGGTAGCCATGTTCTGCCAAAAGAGGTCTGCCTGCTTGAGAGCATCTATGACAACAGAGCAGCAAAGACCTTGACAGAGATAATTTCCTGATGACATCATTGGTTTTAAAAAGCAATGCTCAGAACTACCTGTATTTTGTCTCTTGTCAAACTTACCAGTCGTTAAACACTAAGCATTTCTCTAAACAATGACGTGTTAGTCACACAACAAATAACTTTAAAATGGCTGCATTTGACAAATTTTAAAGATTAGCTTAAATTTAAATGTTTATTATAGATGCAATCATACTTTTCTAAACATATAATTAGAATCACAAGTCTAATATATCAGATCCTCATAAATCCTTGAAACACTAACAAGCAGGCAGAACACACAGTAATCGAAGGATATGAAGCCAGTCCACAGATGACACACAGAGTGCATATAAATGAGATCCAAGGCCATGGTCGCCCACGTGTTCACCATCTCTAACTTCAGTTTTTATTTCTTCGGGGGGATATGATCTTATCTTACCTAGAGAATCAGGGTTGCTGTCAGTCAAGGCTGAAGACACACATGCAGATGACGGTCACCACATGGGAGACAGGGCCAGAAAGCTCAGCATACCTTCCAAGGGCCTTGCACAAATCTGTGACCAGCTGGGCAGGATTTACCCTATAGATACTCTGTGCACATGGAAGGGAATATGGGGTTCATTACTTAGGCCAAGCTTTTCATTTTTTAACGACTCTGTCTTTTCTATCAAATTGGTACTTGTTTTGCAAGTATTTAGAATGCAGGCCAGTATCAGTCTATTTTTAGATATATATATGAAAGACTGGAACTTTGGGCTGTTTTAGTAATTTTAATTTTTATTCTAGATTCAGGGGGTACATGTGCAGTTGCTGCATGTTATATAGTATGACACTGAGGTTTGGGGAGTGAATGATCCCCTCACCCAGGTACTGAGCATCATACCCCAAAGTTAGTTTTGTTTTGCTTTGAGACAGAGTTTCACTCTTGTTGCTCAGGCTGGAGTGTAATGGCATGATCTCGGCTCACCACAACCTCTTTCTCCCAGGTTCAAGAGATTCTCCTGCCTCAGCCTCCCAAGTAGCTGGGATTACAGGCATGTGCCACCACGCCCACCTAATTTTGTATTTTTAGTAGAGACAGGGTTCTCTATGTTGGTCAGGCTGGTCTCAAGCTCCTGACATCAGGTGATCCGCCCTCCTCGGCCGCCCAAAGTGCTGAGATTACAGGCATGAGCCACTGCGCCCAGCCACAAAGATAGTTTTTCAGCCTTTGCTCCCCCTTCCTCCCTCCCTGCTCCAGTACTCCCCAGTGTCCATCGCTTCTAACTTTATGTCCATGTGTGTACCCAATGTTAGCTCCTACTCAGAGGTGAAAACATGCAGTATTTGGTTTTCTGTCCCTGCATTAGGCCTACTTTTTAATCACTTATTCTGGGTCATACTTGGTCAAATTCAGTTAAGTCTAAAGTTCTTGCCAGCTTAGTTCACTAAGCTCTGACGTTTCCTTCCTATTGGCTCTCCCCCAAGGAGCCTTCCTAAACCACCACAGCTGAAGCACCGCTTATCATCATGTTACACAGTTTTACATTTTCCATCACACCAGAACACCAAAAGCAATCTTGTTCATTAATTTTTCACTGTATGTATCTGCTGTCTGACCTTTTATTTTAACTTATAACCTCCAAAAGGTGAAGACATTGTCTAATTCACAATTGTGTCCCCAAGTCTAAAGCAGGGCCTGACATAAAAAGTGTCAGTAAGCATCCCTTGGATGAATGAATGATTTCCCGTCCGATCAGGTGGACCATTGAACTTGAGAAGGGTCACACCAGCTGAGGACATCAACTTCCTTGTGGCAACAGTAGTTCCAGCGATACCCATGATGAGTCTGCACAAAGCAAAGCTTTTTCCCACTTCTCTATTTCTACATACGAATAATGCAAGTTAAGATCTCCAGGGCTGTCTATAGTGTGTGGAGTGGCAAAAGCAAGCCAGACGCAGGGCCTGCAACATTCCCAATAACCGAAACCTGGGAGGGACTCAACTGTCCAATAACTGAGGGACAGATAAACAGTTTCTGACACGGACTTACAGGGAATGTTTCCTTGCAATTGCAAGGGAAGAACTATGGATACCTGCGACGATATGGATGAATCACAGAAAGTTTTTTTTTTTTTTTTGAGATGGAGTTTGGCTCTTGTCGCCCAGGCTGAAGTGCAATGATGCAATCTCAGGCCACAGCAACCTTCACCTCCTGGGTTCAAGCAATTCTCATGCTTCAGCCTCCCTAGTAGCTAGAATTGCAGGCGCCCGCCACCACACCCAGCTAATTTTTGTATTTTGGGCAGAGACAGGATTTCACCATGTTGGCCAGGATGGTCTCAAATTCCTGACCTTACATGATCCTCCCACCTTGGCCTCCCAAAGTGCTGGGATTACAAGTGTGAACCGCTACGCCCAGTGAATCTCAGAAACATTATGTAACGGGACAGAATCAAACACAAAAAGACTATATACTGTAAACTTCTATTTATGTGAATCTCTGGAAAAGAATAAAACCATCGTGACAGCAAATGAGTAGTTGCCTGTGGTCGGGGATTGGGAAGAGGACTGAGCACAGAAGTACCCGGGGAAATGCTTTTGGGGGAGAACTGCCCCATATCTTTCTATTGTATATATTTAAGGTATGCAATATGATAGTTTGATATACATGTACGTAGTGAAATAATTGCTACAATCAAGAAAATGAACATATTCCTCTTCTCACATAGTTACGTGTGTGTGTGTGTGTGTGTGTGTGTGTGTGTGTGTGTTGAGAGCACCTAAAAGCTTCCTTGGTAAATGTTAGTACACCATACAATTGACTGTGGCATTCACAGAATTGTGTGTAATTGCCCAAATGTATCAAAGTATATGCATAAGATTGTTGAACTTTATCGTATGTGAACAATATCCTTAAAAAACTGAAAAAGAAGGAAAAGTTCAAGGATGGTTTGAAAATGCATGTTTCTGGCTGGAAGTAGTGGTTTGTGCCTATAGTCCCAGCACTTTGGGAGGCCAAGGCTGGAGGATGGCTTGAGCCCAGAAGTTCAAGACCGGCCTGACAACATGGCAAAACCCTGTCTCTTCAAAAAAAATACAGACATTAGCTGGGCATCGTGGTGGCACATGCTTGTAGACCCAGCTACTCAGGAGGCTCAGGTAGGAGGATCTTTTGAGTGCAGGAGAATCGATTGAGTCCTAGAGGTGGTGAAGCTGCAGAGATCTGTGATCATACCACCACACTCTAGCCTGGGTGACAAAGTGAGATCCTGTAATAATAATAATCATTATTATTCTTATAATTATGAATGTTTATCTGCAGACTTTAACAGGTAACAAAATAGGTGTGTAAAGACAACAGAGTAGTCAGTTGCTTATTGACCAGGCACCAGATCCACATTAGAGACAAGATTTAAAACGTACTTTTTTTGGTGTTATCTATTAGTGGCCAGTGGAATTGATTGTGTAAAAGGGCCCCTTTCTCTCCTGCTGTCCTGACTCCACTGGGAGTCCCTATGACCCTGTGAGCAAGGTTGATGTTCAGCAGGATGACACTAGTACCGTTGAACAGAAGGTGTGTGGCTGGCGTCTGATTGGTCAGGCCATCATTTCAACTGGTGGATGTGCATTCTGTACTGAGGGTTGAAGATTTTGTACATCACCGCTGCATGTGACAGCAACTGAAAACCATTCAAATCTCTCAACAACAACAAGAAAAAACACAGTTTCTTTGAGGCGGTGACTCTCTCCTGGAAATGTTTTGCTCCCTACTAGAAAAAGAAAGAATTTTGAGAGTCAGGCAGCCCATCACTTATTCCTGGCAACACCAGGCTTCCTCCTGTAAGACTTGAGAGGGTGGACTTCCCTTCCCTATCTGTTTTCCCATCTGTAAAGTGGGATTCATCACTCCTGCTCCCTGTGCACCTCCTGTAATTCTGCAAACACTGTTTTAAAGTCAGGGGAAGGGAAGATCTTTTTTTGTTTGTTTGTTTGAGATGGAGTTTCACTCTTGTTACGCAGGCTGGAGTGCAATGGCGCAATCTCGGCTCACCGCAACCTCCGCCTCCTGGGTTCAGGCAATTCTCCTGCCTCAGCCTCCCGAGTAGCTGGGATTACAGACGCGCGCCACCATACCCAGCTAATTTTTGTATTTTTAGTAGAGACGGGGTTTCACCATGTTGACCAGGATGGTCTCGATCTCTTGACCTCGTGATCCACCTGCCTTAGCCTCCCAAAGTGCTGGGATTACAGGCTTGAGCCACCGCGCCCGGCCAGAAGGGAAGATCTTAACGTGCTTGTCCTAACATAGTTTGACCAGGCTGCAGCCTCCAGAGCTGGAGGTCAGGGTGTCGAAGTTCAGTCTGCGGGCAGTCGTTTGTCATCAGAATGAAGACAGGATCACAGGGTGGGTGCCACAATTAAAGATGCTGCAGAAACTGGCAAACAGGCTTCCTGTCACCATGTTTCATGGTTCCCAGCCTCCGCGTTGATGAATGATGGAAATGTGAGGAAATCCTATTTGTCGGCTTGTTTTTGCTGTTTGTTTTTATTGCCAGTTCAAAGATCAAAAAAGTTCTAGCCAGCTTTCTTTCTGGAAAGGAGTCTTGCTCTGTCGCGGGCTGGAGTGCAGTGGCGCAACCTTGGCTCACTGAAACCTCTGCCTCCCAGGTTCAAGTGATTCTCCTGCCTCAGTCTACAAAGTAGCTGGAAATGCAGGCACACTAATTTTTGTAATTTTAGTAGAGACAGCGTTTCACTATGTTGGCCAGGTTGGTCCTGAACACCTGACTGACCTCAGGTGATCCTCCTGCCTCGGCCTCCCAAAGTGCTGAGATTACAGGTGTGAGCCACTGTGCCTGGGCCTAACCATCTTTCTTGCAATATTTTCTTTCATCTATATATCTAAAATAAATAAATATGATGTTTGCAATTGCAGAGGTTGTAAATTGACAGTCCTTGGGTCTTATCTAGCCAATACACACATGTATTTGGTCTTCAAGATTTTGGATAGTGGCCAGCATTTAAAAATCTGAAATCACTACTTTAAAATTTACATTAAAAACAGGATTTATTGCTTCTCTTAGAAAAAGGAATGCCTGGAAGCACTGAGCCCGTTTTTGCAAGGTACTGGTAAGGTGATCTAACAGTTGCCCTTCTTTACCCTGGGAGGCTACCTTCTAGTTCATATTTAACTCATTTATTTATGTCATTTGCCTTCTATTGTTCTGTGAATTTGTGATCTCAAATTAAACTAAAATTTTAGAAAAAATAAGTAAAACTTTCATACCTTAAGGAGAATAGAGCTTTACTTATGTTTAAGCCTCAGTTAGGACAACACATGGCTGAAAATAACATAATACGTTCCAGAACACCTGACAATAACAACATTAAAAGAAAAAAAAACCCTTATTTGTGACTCATGACAAGGAGCCCAGGGCTACTGTGACTGTGCAGCAATGTTTGTAGGGGCCAGGCCATTTCTTATCTCTGCAGCACCATCTTTAGCAGGTTGATTTTCTTGCTCATGCCTCTTGCCTCATAGTTGCAAGATGGCTGTCATGCCTCCAGCCACAGAACTACATTCCAAGGATGAAGAATGAAGCAAGAAGGGGCAAAGAATAGAAAAGATAAACATTCCCGGAAGACATAAGCTACTTCCTGCTGTCTAGAAGGTACCACAGAGCCACTGCCACCTGTAAGGGATTACAGAAAGCTGGAAACATGCAGCACTGAACATCAGACTCCAAGAGGGGTGAAGGATGAAATTTTCAGTCACTAAGATCTGCGTTCAAGTTCTAATTTAACCACTTACTACCAGTGTGGCCTTGAGCAAGTGACTTAGCCTCTCTGACCCTCAGTTTCTCACTTGATAATGGAGGTAGTAACAGTGTAAGTAATAGTGTAAGAGGTAGTGATGGTGTAAGATTTTCAGGGGACTTATTGAGTTAATGACTACGAAGTTATTTGCATAGCACGTGATGATGTTGATGGTGATAGTGATAGTGATGATGGTAGTGATGGTGAAGATAGTGACAGTGATGGTGGTGGTGATGATGACTGGTTATTATGGTGACGATGATGATAGTGATGGTGATGATGGTGACGGTGATGGTGGCGATGATGACAATGGTGATGATGGTGATGGTGAGGACGGTGATAGTGATGGTGATGATGATGGTAATGGTGATGGTGATGATGGTAATGGCAGTGGTGATGATGATGATGGTGATGATGATGGTGATGATGATGATGGTGGTGATGATGATGATGGTGATGATGATGGTGGTGATAGTAATGGGGGTGGTGATGATGGTGGTGATGATGATGGTGGTGATAGTAATGGGGGTGGTGATGATGGTGGTGATGCTGTTGATGATAGTAATGATGATGATGATGATGGTGATGATGATGGTGGTGATGATAGTGCTGATGGTGATGATATGACAATTATGCTGTAATGATGGTCATAATGATGGTGATGATGGTGTTGGTGATAATGATGGTGGTGATGGTGATGATGGTGATGCTGTTGGTGATGATAGTAGTGGTGATGATGATGATGGTGGTGATGATGATG
>CM052656.1:3171239-3266008 GCA_028533165.1 Leontopithecus rosalia
CCTTTGCAAGTGACAAAAATCCCAATTCAAACTAGTTTACATGCACACATACACACACACACACACATATATACACAAATACTCTATGGGTTCCTATGAGCTTCAGGTATTGCTGGATCCAGGGGCTCTAGGAATGTAGGTAGGTAGGTAGGTAGGTAGATAGATAGATACCTTCATCTCTTAGCTCTGCTTCCAACATGCCAGCTTCTTGCTCAGGCGGGCTCCCTCCCCATGAAGTGGCAGAGATGGTCTTCAGTAGTTCCAAGCATGCATTCTGCCAGTGTACCAACTTCAGAAGAAAGAGCATTTCCTTACTTTCACCATTTCATAAAACAGCCAGGATAGAACTTCTATTGGTGTAAGTTGCCCATACCTGACCTGATTGGAGAGCACAAGAGAATGAGGTACTCCACTGAGTGAGGCCAGAGCCAAGGGCCTGTGCAGGGACTGGGGGTCCACCCCACACCAAATTCCTGGGCTAAGTAGTGGAAAGCAGAAAATCTGAAAAAATAACTGGGATAAACGCTGGAAAGACAAAAGCAATGGATGTCCATGACCACCATCATAATCAGACCCAGCCCATCTATCCTAAGGTCCTCCAAGAAGCAGACACCAAGACAGACTTCCACGCTTAAGTGATTTACTGGGAGAATAAAGCAGGAAGAGCAGGATAAAAGCAAGGGAGGCTTCAGATCAAGAAGCAGGTCCGAATGAAGCTCTCCAGGTTCATTTGCATTGCTGCAAATGTCAACAGTTCCATTGTTTTAAGACTGAATAATATTTGACTGTGTGTCTGGACCGTATCTTGCTGGCCCATTCATCTACTGATGGACATTTGATTTGAGAAGACGGGGAACTGCATTCACCAGGTGTAAAGTTCTCATGCAACATAAGTCCTATGTATTTCCACCGCATTGTGCCTATAGTTAACAAGACTTATTGTGTGCTTAAAATTTTTTTGAGGGTAGATCTCATGTCAGGTGTTCTTATCACAATTTTAGAAAAAAAAATAGACGCAGATCTGCTGCCTAGGAAAGGAGAGCAGGAAGCAAGAAGGAGTAGGGAGGAGCCTCGGACTACAGCACAGCCTGAGGATGTCTCAGGAACCCAGAAGAGAACCCCAGAGCAAAGACTGAGCTCAGACATCAGAGAAGAGAGTGGTCTCTGCATGCACATCCTGAGCGCTGAGTCAAATCCAACATGACGGCAACTGGAGTGAAGTGGAGTCAGCTACCCTCCTGCAGCAAGCTCTCTCCAAGGGACTCCTCATCTCCGTATCCCCATGGCCACCACAGCCTAAGCCTGCTAATCCAGGGTCAGTTAAATCCTGCTTTTCCCCCAGGTTCATTGAAGTCTGATTAAAAACTAAAAGTTGTACATAGCAAAGGTGTATAGTGTAGTGTGTTGATATACCTGTACATTGTAAAACTATTACTTCAATCAAGCTATTGATAATTACAATATACATCAGCTCACACAGTTACAAGGTGAATTCATAGACACTGAGAGTAAAAGGCCAGTTGCCAGGGTGGGTGAAATGTAGGGACTGGGGTCAAAGGGTGCAAACTTCTCGCTTTGAAACAAATACCTTCCGGAGACCTAGTGTACAGCATGATGACCATAGTTAATAATAATGTGTTGTATACTTGAAATTTGCTAAGAGAGTAGATCTCAAGTGTTCACAAGTAAATCTTGCTTAACATTCCCAAATGGTCTGTTTTTTGTTTAAACCAAAACCTTCATTTGTCTTTGAAAATAGAATTTGTTGTTTTGAACTTACCAGAGAAATGATTCCTTATAATTTAATAATATAAATATTCTATTACGTATAAGGACCATATTCTTGTTTTTTCTCAAAACAAGATCTTTCTTATATAATTAGTAATTTAAGATGATAGACAGGTAGGTAGGCTAGTAGGTAGATAGGTAACTAGATAGACAGACAAGACAGAGACAGACAGACAGACAGATAGAGATCATAGTCTCTTTTGAACAAACAGGTTGCTGCAAGCATATTTAAAGAAAAAGTTCTAGAGCAATTAACTGCTCCAAATTTTCTTTCCCGTCAAAATGCTTGATAAATTACTTATTGCATCAACAATGAGGTGGAGGACAAAACTTAGAATTCATTCTTTTGTAAATAGAGATAATTACTTAGCCCCAGTGAATCTCTACAGCCTTGTTTCCATGAATTTAGGAGGGTTAGATTTAAACTATTCAAGTGAAGACTAGCTAAAAGTTTAGCCTGTGGTCTCCCTTAAAATTTTGGAAAATATTAAGAAAACATTTGTTTTAATCTTTTTTCATTTAATGTCTCTAAGAGCACAGATTGTGTGCTTTTAGTGGGAATTTAAATATTTGACTGAATTTTTGGGGTCTAACAGGTTTCACTGAAGTTCAGAAACGCTGAGCACGATGGTAGTGAAGTGTGACTTCATCTCTATCACCTGGTGACTTCATTATGACAGCTTTCTGTATGCTTTACTCAACAATCTCAAGCATGCTGGATTCTTATACCTGATAGTAAAACTTTTAGGATAATTTCTTTTTTCTTTCTTTTTTTTTTTTTTGAGACAGAGTCTTACTCTGTCACCCAAGCTGAGTGCAGTGCAGTGGCATGATCTCAGCTCACTGCACCTTCCACCTCCTAGGTTCAAGCGATTCTCCTACTTCAGCCTCCCAAGTAGCTGGGACTATAAGTGTGCACCACCATGCCCAGCTAATTTTTGTAATTGTTATAGAGTATCTCCATGTTGGCCAGGCTGGTCTCAAACTCCTGGCCTCAAGCAATCCACCCACCGCAGCCTCCCAAAGCGCTGGGATTACAGGCATGAGCCACTGTGCCCGGCCGGAAAATTTCTTGTATGTGGTTGCTTGTTTTCTCCAACAACAGGTATCTTTGGACCCCCAAGTCGGGGAAATGCACTGGAGAATGCTCCAGAGTGCTCCCTTAGGTGCCCTGTGTGTGTGTGCATATATACCTATGCATACATGCATGTAGTGCCTATGACTATGCGTGTACAATTACATGTGAAAACATAATTGGCTTTAAGGCTTCTCATTAGCAGCTTTTTTGATCTCCATGCCATGATCTTGCCAATAGGTCTCCCAAATGAGTGTCTGGGTCGCTGGTATTAACCTGGGGGCACAGAAAAACACCTTTGTAACTTACACTACTGATGCCTCGGCCTCACCATGGCCCAGTTGAACCAGAACCTCTGGAAACGGGTCCTGAGAATTGGCATTTTTAAAGTTCCCCAGGCAATCCTAATTGGTGAGAACCACATCTGGTGGGCTAAGATGCTACACAATCTAACTTTTAGTCAGCCTCTAAGCAGGCATTGGTGTAATCCTAGGTATGTTTTCCAGCTAATTTCTGTAATGTGGACCAGTGTACCCCTGATCTACATGTGCCTATTCTCTAGGGCACGGCACTCCGGAGCCTCCCGTGACCACCCTGCCTCTCCTTTTACTGCCCCACCTCCAATTCCCTTTCCCCATAGCGTGTCCACTCCCTGACACTACACTCTGAACCTGCCCCAGCTCCACTTCCCTTTCCCCATAGCGTGTCCACTCCCTGACACTATGCTCTGAACCTGCCCCAGCTCCACTTCCCTCTCCCCATAGCGTGTCAACTCGCTGACACTACACTGTGAACCTGCCCCAGCTCCATTTCCCTTTCCGCATAGCGTGTCCACTCCCTGACACTACACTCTGAATGTGCCCCAGCTCCACTTCCCTTTCCCCATTGTGTGTCCACTCCCTGACACTACACTCTGAACCTGCCCCAGCTCCACTTCCCTTTCCCCATAGCGTGTCCACTCGCTGACACTATGCTCTGAACCTGCCCCAGGTCCACTTCCCTTTCCCCATAGCGTGTCCACTCCCTGACACTACACTCTGAACCTGCCCCAGCTCCACTTCCCTTTCCCCATAGTGTGTCCACTCCCTGACACTACACTGTGAACCTGCCCCAGTTCCACTTCCCTTTCCCCATAGCGTGTCCACTCGCTGACACTACACTCTGAACCTGCCCCAGCTCCATTTCCCTTTCCCCATTGTGTGTCCACTCCCTGACACTACACTCTGAACCTGCCACTGCTCCATTTCCCTTTCCCCATTGTGTGTCCACTCCCTGACACTACACTGTGAACCTGCCCCTGCTCCACTTCCCTTTCCCCATAGCGTGTCCACTCCCTGACACAACACTCTGAACCTGCCCCAGCTCCATTTCCCTTTCCCCATAGCGTGTCCACTCCCTGACACTACACTGTGAACCTGCCCCTGCTCCACTTCCCTTTCCCCATAGCGTGTCCACTCCCTGACACTACGCTCTGAACCTGCCCCAGCTCCACTTCCCTTTACCCATAGCGTGTCCGCTCCCTGACACTACACTCTGAACCTGCTGGTCTCCTTGGTTATTGTCTGTCTCCCTTCCTAGAATGTTAATTCCATTGGGAAAGGATTTTTTGTTTTATATCTTGTATCCCAAGTGTCAAGAACATTCTAGAAACTGGCAGGTGGTTCCCCTCTGGCAGCAGACCCAGGATGGTGGTTAGTTGACAGGCATTCATTCAGGGGTGTGCTTGGGTTCCTCTGCAGCATAGGGGAGAGGAAGAGGCAGGATGGGATGCAGGAAGAAGTCAAAGCCACACAGTCCCCAGGAGCAAGGATTCAGCAAGTCCCATAGAGGGGTCTCTTCAGAGCCACCCTGAGTTGGGGTGAGGAGGCTGAACTGCTCTATCCCCACCATGATCCCCCCAAGGAGATGGGACCTTGGGTGAGGTGGTTTTCATCAGCTGAGGACATCCCTAAGCATGCTGCCCGCAGCAGCACTCCTGGAGGTTGAAGGAATCCATCCTTCCTTCCTTGAGAGAGGGTGCCAGGGTACATCACAGGGAGCACCCCTGTGCTTAATAAATATTTCAGCAAGTGTCCTTATAGTCCCCCCCACCAACACACACACACACACACACACACACACACACGCGCACACACACACACACACACACACAGCAGAGCCTTGCTTTTTGAGATTGCATGCAGATACTTCATCTTGGAAAATAATCACAAAGAACAGGTTGGGTGAGGGAGAATAAAGCAGGGAAAGGCCATTATCCTAAGTGAACTAGGAAGCAGAAAACCAAATACTGCATGTTCTCATTTATAAGTTGGAGCCAAGCAAAGGGGACATATGAACATACTAATGGAGATAATTAACACTAGAGACTCCCAAAGTGGGGGCAGGATGGGAGAGGGTGAGGGTTGAAAAGTTACCTGTTAGGTACAGTTTTTACTGTTTGGGTGATGGTGCAATATACCCATGTCACAAATAAGCACGTGTATCCCCTTGATATGGTCTCCATCTGTGTCCCCACCCAAAGCTCATCCTGAATTGTAAGCCCCATGCGTCGAGGGAGGGGCCTGGTGATTGGATCATGGGGGCGGTTTTCCTCAAGCTGTTTTGATGATGTGAGTGAGTCCTCATGCAATCTGATGGTTTAAAAGTGTGGCACTTCCCCAGTCGCTCACTCTGCCTCCTGCTACCATGTAAGACGCCACCTTGCTCCTCCTCACCTTCCATCACAGTTGTGAGTTTCCTGAGGCTGCCCCAGCCGTGTAGAACTGAGTCAGTTAAAACTCTTTTCTTCATAAATTACCCGGACTCAGGTTGTTCTTTATAGCAATGTGGAAACAGACTAATACACCCCTGAATCTAAAATAAAAATATTTGGGGAAAAAAGAGAAGAATTGTCCACCCAAGTTGACCATTCACTAGCTTGTTCCCACTACTCCAGGGTTGCCTAGAGCCGTGAACTCTCTACATTCTGAGTCTGTACATGCAGCCCTCTAGCTGAGCAAGTGGGTGACCGACTGCCCTGGTTTGTCCAGAACTGACCTGGTTTTAGCACTGAAAGCCCCCCATCCCGGGAAGCTCTTTATGCCTGGGTAATGTAGGACAGTTGTTTACGGTCTAGGCAGCTTCTCCCAGGTATCCATGTGACAACTGCACAGAAGCTTCAGGGCAGAACAAGAAATACTTGAGGCAGCAGAGGTGAGTGCCAGCCACATGGGCATGCCGCTGGCTGTGGCAGTAAACCCTGCAGTTAGAAGGTGAACGGGTGAGTGTGAGATAGGAGACGAGGCATCAGGTGCAAAGCGTCAACCACCGTCCTCTGCTCCTGGGTCAGATGGGCATCTCACATTTGGAAACTCAGGTGCTGCAATCTAGGCACATCCTGCCATGGTTTTGTCTAATCTGCTTCTTCTTTCTCGGCGTAGAGGCAGTGTTTATGTGGCCTCATCCATGCAACCTGTCCAAAAACCTGGGTGGGGGGGGGAATGGAGCCATGTTTTTTAAAGGCCCCTGTATTTGACAAATGCCCAGAGAGTGGGCTGTTCATGTTGTCTTTTAAACAGCAGTTTCTTGCGCATTGGGCTTGTTTTCTTTCGTTCACGAATGAACAAAGAACAGAATTTGGCTCTTGGGAAACCTTCTGGACCTACTGGAAGCGATGGGCGGTTGCCAAGCCTACCCACATCTGACTGGTAATTGAGTCCCAGCCACTATAATGAAATTAGCCTCAGCTGCTCGGAGCTGTTTGGTTTCGGGGCCAATGAGGCACTTGGCACAAAGGTATGGAACGTTTGTTTGCAGTCTTCTCAGTGGCCACTAGTCTTTCTTTAAACGATCACAACTCGAGGAGGAGAGGACTCTTTGGATGTGAGTGATTGAGAAAATCAAAAACTCAATTAAGAAAAAGTGTGCTTCGGTACATTTAGTGTCAGTGTGATAGGACAGCCTTGAAGCCGACGTGTTCAGCCAGCTTACCAATCCCTCCTCTCGCTCTCTCTGACTGTGATGGGTGGGCAGGTCCGTCGATCCTTGGCACAAAATGTTCTCCCTCTACAGGTTTCTCTGATGCAAACAAGATAGTTCAGGCTGCATCCTTGTCTCTCAGCTGTTGTCTCCAACTGCTGGGCATCACATGCCCAGCGTCACTGAAGGCGTGGTGGGCTCTGCCCCTCTGGGCATCTCAGCACGCCAGTGTCAGATCCATTAGCAATAATGACGTGTTTCTTCTTGGAGAATCAGGCCCTCATTTATGACTGCCTGATGCTAATAACAAGGAGGAAAGCTCTTTGTTAACTGACGATGAATTCTGTGCTACCAAGATTGAAGAAAGCCATGCATTACTGCCCCACGTTATCAGACTCCTGGAAAATGTATTAAAAGTAGAACCTGCGCTAATTTAAGGAATGCTAATTCAATACATAACATAAACCCTGCCAAATGGGCATGTATTCTACTGATTATTCCCATGCCCCCATTCATCCACCACCCTGATGGCACTGGTGTATTTTTGCTCTTCAGTTAGCCAGTCCCCCCGATGCAGAGGGGATGTTCACAGCCCTGAGTGGTTTCGTGGACATGAGATGTTTTCTGAGCTAATTAAACTAAGATAGAAGAAACCCACTGTAACACTGCTCTCTGCTGCTTTTGACGTTTCTCTTCCTTGTGTGTGCTCCACACTGGGAGAGAGGTCGAAAGGGCCAAAAAACGCAAACAGAATTATTGCTTAAAAAAAAGAGAGAAACTGAGGCAAGAGAATGAAAGTGAATGTCCCAAGGTGACAGAACCAAAACGTTTTTTAATTGGCTTTGTAATGCTCCTGAGACAGATGCGACAGATAAGATATAAATGTGGATCCACAGGTATAAATATAGAGAGATGTATAGATATTAACATCAGTGGATTTAAATTCCCTGCAGGTTTTCCCTGGGCTAATTTTAAAGACATGCACCTTGAGAGACATGTTGAGCAAAAGGGAAGTGTGTTGGGAAAACTTACAGGCAGAGAAACATCTAAGCACATGCAGTCCCCAAATGCCCTTCATCTCACAAAGAGGGGTGCTTAGGTTGGGCATGGCTGGCCCCCAGGGAACGTTCTCCAGCCTGACCATGTGCTGTATACATTTGCAGGGAAATTGGGAAAAGAAAGGAACACCCTGCTGCCTCTGTTTCAAGAGGACATTTCTGGCCAAGAAAGTGGTCACATCACAGTGCTCTGCAAGGTGTGGTGTGTACGACCCAGGTTTGCAGGCTCCGCATGACTGGTGCTCAGTGCAGCAGGAACAGAGTCAAGAGTGGTCATTTAGAAATGTTCATAGTGCACTTTGGGAGGCCAGGGCAGGTGGATGGCTTGAGACCAGCCTAGGCAACATAGCAAAACCCTGTCTCTGCAAAAAATAAAAATAAAAATGGAAAAATTAACCAAACATGTTTGTATGCACCTGTCATCCCAGCTACATGGGAAGCTTGAGCCTGGCAGGCTGTGGCTACGGTGAGCTATGATTGTGTCACTGCACTCTAGCCTGGGTGACAGAGCGAGACTCTGTCTCAAAAAAAAAAAAAAAAACGCAGCAATTCAACATCACCTAAACACATTTTTATTGTATTGTACACAATTGTTAGTCTACACTGGGTTGGAAATTTTCTCTTAATCACAGGAAGATTAAGAAGACTCGAGCTAGGGGAATTGTGTCTTACATCGAAACAGCTCAGAACTGCTGCTGAACCAGTTCTAGCAAAATTCTGAAAGGGGGGAGGGAACCCGAAGCGGCTCCTCAGCTTCTCCTTTCTGATCACACACAATTTCTATTAGGAGATAGTGTCTCAGACGTGTGTTTAATAGATGGTCTAAATTTTTAAAATATCAAAGTACATAATTCCTCTGGAAATGAACACACTTCCAGGAACATGGCACATTATTTCTGAGTGTATTTACATCATCACCTCTGCAGACCTGCAGAAGAGCACGAAGCATCAATCATAAAAGCCAGACATCCCCCTCCAGCCTTGCCAGAATGGGCTTTATCCCTAAGGTAAACACTCCATCTCTTCATGTCTTCCTCTCAGGATTAGTTACAGAGGCAGGCGCTTATTGTAATGAGATGGCGACATGTAATTACCTTAATAGCTTGCACCAGAATTCCTCTTAGAGCGGAAACTGAGTTTGTTGGCTCAGAGGGAGGGGGAAGCCCTTACAAGTTCTGGGGGTGAAGCACAGGTCTCCCCAGAGCCCAAGCAGTTTCCAAAAAATGAGGGCATATGCTCATCAGAAGTGATGTGCAGGGATAGTCACCACAAATTCATTCATGATAGCCCAGAGCTGGAAATGACTCAGATCTCCATCAACAGGTGAACAAACACGTTCCATGTCCATTCAATGAAATACTACCCAGCAACACAGAAGAGTGAACTATGGTTGAAGGCAAGAGCACGGATAATCTCACAGGCCAAAAGCTGAGCAATGAAGCCAGAAATAAAAGCTAATAGGTGGCACAGTTTCTTCCATATGAAGTACTAGGTGAGCAGAACTGATCATGGTGAGAGGAAGCAAAATTATAGTTAAAGTGGATGGAGGAAGGATGGAAATAAGCAATGAGGGAGACTTTGGAAGCTAAAATGTTCTATGTTTTGATCTCGTGGAGGTTACTGGGCTGCACAGATATAAGCATTCACTGGGTTGCACAGTTAAGATTTGTGCACATAAAAGTAGTAAGGTACAGCTTCGTACTTTTGGGAATAGAAGTACCTGTGTATGCAAGGTAAGTGTAGGGGTCCTGGGTGTGGGTGAGATTAATCTTCATGAGACAAGGAGAGCTCCGGGCTCGTCATTTTGAGGGAGAAGGCAGAGGTAGAGCAAAGAGAGGGTGTGAGGCCACTTGAGAGTCACAGAGACCTCCCCGTCACCATGTAAATCTGCAGAAACTTTAAACATTTGTGAACAACTCACCATGATGCTATCTGTATTAGTTCTCCAGAAAAGCAGAACCAATGGGCTGCACATAGATAGATGGGGGAATTATTATAGGAATTGGCTCACACAGCTATGGAGGCTGAGAAGTCCCGTGATCTGACATCTGCAAGCTGGAGACCTGGAAAGCCCGTGGTGGCATTCCAGGGAAGCTGAAGGTGTAACTCCCATTCTGAACCCAAATGGCTGAGAAGCAGAGAGCCATTGTCCAAGGGCAGATGGTGATGGATGGCCCAGCACAAGGAAAGAGAGAGAGAGAGGAGCTTTTTCCTCCTCCTTTGTGTTCCATTCAGTCTCCCAACAGATGGGATGAGGCCCATCTACACTGGGGAGGATGAATCTGGTTTATTTAGTCCACTGGTTCAAAGGCTGATTTCTTCCTGAAACAGCCTCACAGACACACCCAGAAATAGTGTTTGACCAGCAGTCCGGGCATCCCTTAACCCAGTCAAGTTGACACATAAAGTCAGCCATCATAGTATCCTTTGCAGAAATCACTGAAGGATCATTTCCCGAATTGGCTTGGGATGGATGCTGGAGACCATCCCAGGGTCCATCCGCTAATACAGACAGCCTCATGGTGAGTTTTTCACAAACAGTTAAACTTTCTGCAGATTTACAGGGTGACAGGGAGGGCTCTGTGGCTCTATTCTACATAGTCAGAACAGAGAGGAGGAGAGCAGCACCCCAAGAAATCGTGGGATGGGGCGGAGGCAGACCCAGGTTCTGTGGGACTTGAAGCTTTTACATTTGGCCTGGGGACACATGCCTAAGAAAATAAGTACAAAATTATGTAAACAGAATTAACAAATATTTATTTAGATTGAAAAAAGAAATCAACTACAAATTACAAACTGGCAAAAGGTGGAAAATTCTACAGACATCACAAAATCTGTAAAATATAACACAGTGTCTTTATTAAGTAACAGCTTGAGCCATCTATGAAATATCTTTTTCTAAATTGTTTGGCTGTGAACAAGCATGGCCATGATTTTATAGCTGCTTTATTCGTGAAAGAACTGAAAGACAGCTCGGTTTTTATTTTAGTGTTGTAAACAAAAATTTATTTTTCATTATTGATAGTTTAGAAAAGTTCCTTTCTGCTTTGTAACTCCATATTTTTAATGTCACATAATTTTATGGTTATCCTCAAATTTGAGAAAAACCTGTCAAATATCTTTCTTATGTAAGCTGAAAGATTTCAGGGTCTTTCAGGTTTTTACGCAAGGTGACCAATCTGAGATACCCCATACTTTCCCGGCAATCATTCATCTTCACGAGTTTGTCATCAATGTTTCTTTGGTGCGATGTGTTCTGAGTTTTATGTTAACTTCAATATTTCATGTCAAATAAGCAAGACATTTAAATGCAGAAATTCTGATTAAATCTACTTTGCATAAATCTTACTACAAAGGAAAATTTAGAGTACATTCATCATTTCATATACTGTATTATCAAGTAAATTTTGATGAGAAGGAATTCATGTCTTACTAAGCACAGAGGAGAATAGAACTCTCCACTTCCAACGTCACAGGGAACATGATTGCAGCAGTTTTCTGGAATTGAGCTTCTGATACCTCCAACAGTTCTTGCCCTCTTGGGGTTTGACTTGATCATTCAACAGGTATCTATTTCCTATACCGAGTCCTGGAGATATAGAGATAAATCAGGCAGAGTCCCTGCTTTTGAGGAGCTCATGGTGTCTAGCAGCAAATTCACAGGTGCCAAAACCGATGGTAGTACCAGGTTGTGGGCAATGTTAGTACCAGATTGTGAGTGATGGTAGTACCAGGTTGTGAGCAGTGGTAGTACCAGGTTGTGAGCAATGGTAGTACCAGGTTGTGAGTGATGGTAGTACCAGGTTGTGAGCAATGGTAGTACCAGGTTGTGAGTGATGGTAGTACCAGGTTGTGAGCAGTGGTAGTACCAGGTTGTGAGTGATGGTAGTACCAGGTTGTGAGCAATGGTAGTACCAGGTTGTCATGGTAGTACCAGGTTGTAAGCGATGGTAATACCAGATTGTGATGGTAGTACCAGGTTGTGAGCAGTGGTAGTACCAGGTTGTGAGCGATGGTAGTACCAGGTTGTGATGGTAGTACCAGGTTGTGAGCGATGGTAGTACCAGGTTGTGAGCGATGGTAGTACCAGGTTGTGAGCGATGGTAGTACCAGGTTGTGAGCCATGGTAGTACCAGGTTGTGAGCAATGGTAGTACCAGGTTGTGATGGTAGTACCAGGTTGTGAGCGATGGTAGTACCAGGTTGTGAGCGATGGTAGTACCAGGTTGTGAGTGATGGTAGTACCAGGTTGTGAGTGATGGTAGTACCAGATTACTCTCAAGACATTGCCAGTATGTCCTCTTTACCCAGTTAGAGCAGAAAAACTCCTTTAAGCCACTTTACTTTCCTTCTATGTCTCCCACTTTGCTTTCCCCCACAGCATCTGGTATGTTGGTGTATACAATATGCTCAAAGAGCAGCACTACATATTCAGCTCTGGAAGGAGGGAATGTGAGCTCTGGAAGGGCAGTAGGCCATGTGGCCCAAATGCTAAATTTACAACAAGGACACAATTAAACTAGAACCATCTAAACTTAGGGACAGCCACATGGAGTCACACTGGTGGGTCACCCAGCATTGCTCTGCGGCAGTGGTGGGAAATATGGAGACGGGAGCCCACTTTCTAGGGCTGCCTTGGAATAACAGGGCCAGAATTGGCTGGTTTCCATGAGCCCACCACCCGTGTCCTCTCCCTCAACTGCCCGTTTTCATCCACCCACTTCCTAATGTCAAAAACCGAAGGCTCACTCTGGAGTCCCCACTTTGTCTCACCCTCAATATCCAATCTAGCTGTGATTTTTGACTCTACCTCTAAAAATATCAACCCTATTTTATCTCTACGGCACCTCCAATGTCCAAACCACCAATATAAACCTCTCCTGGATCCTTACCACAGATTTTTAGCAGCTTTATCCCTCCACGCTATTTTTTGTGTCCGTGTGCCATGGTGGCTGGGGTGTGGTGTAGTGCTGTATCGCTTTTCCTTTGACTGCATTTCCCCTCTGTGGATCCTAGGAGAGAATGTGCTTCCTCACTACTCCAAATTTTAAGAGTCCATCTGCATTCCTGGGCTCGGGGGCCCCATCCTCCATCCTCAAAGCCAGCAACAGTGGGTTGAGTCCTTCTCAAGATTATTCACTCCTACTCTGCGCCCATCTTGGTATCTCCTTTCCCAACTGGCTCTTCTGCCCCTTTCTAACTTTAAGGACCCTGGGTTCCACCTGGAAAACTTAGGATAATCTCCCTATTTTAAAATCAGCTGTCTAGTGGGCCAGGTGAAGTGGCTCACGCCTGTAATCCCAACACTTTCGGAGGCCGACAGGGGCAGTCACCTGAGGTCAAGAGTTCAAGGCCAGCCTGGCCAACATGGTAAAACCCCATCTCTACTAAAAATACAAAAATTAGCCGGGTGTAGTGATGCATGCCTGTAATCCCAGCTACTCAGGTGGCTGAGACAGAAGAATCACTTAAACTCAGGAGGTGGAGGCTGCAGTGAGCCGAGATTGTGCCATTGCACTCCAGTCTGGGCCACAGACCAAGACTCTGCCTCAAAAAAAATAATACTAAAATAAAATCAGCTGACTAGCAATCATTAATTCCATCAGGAGCCTTACTTCTCCTTGGCCACGTAACCTACCTAGCATATTCACAGGTTCCAGGGATTAGGACGTGAACATCTTTGGAGAGCCATTATTCTGCCTACCAGAGAAGCCCTTATTGTTTATCCTCAGCATTTTTATTTCGCTCTTTAGCATTTTACCTGGAAATAATTTTAAACTAATAGAAAGCTGTAAAACAAATACAGAAACAAGGAAATGAACTCCACCATGTGTACATTAAAAATAAATTTTGAAAACTGTACAGAGAGTTTCTGTACACCTTTTCACCTCATTCTTCCTAATGTTGGCAATGTATGTAACAATCATGCAATTATCAAAGCCAGGAGAATTATGGAAGTACTGTACTCACCTATGTATGCTATTGACTAAACTACAGGCTGGTTTTTCATGTAATATCCTTTTTCTGTTTGAGGAACCACTGTGGGATCCCACGGTGCATTTAGTTGTCTTCTAAGTCTTCAGTTTGGGACAGTCCCTCAGCTTTTTCTAACTTTTCATCCCTTTGGTGCTTTTGAAGAGTATGGCCAGGTAGACTTGGGAATGCCTCTGAGTGTGGGTCTATCTCGTGTTTTCTCATGATTAGACTGGAGTTACACTTTCCCAGTGAGAACATCCCAGAGGGATGTTGCAGTGTGGCACCAAGGTGACTCATGATTGGTGAGGTTAGCTTGTATCACTTGATTACTGTGTTGATCTGACAGCATGCAAGCATCTTGTTCCTTCTCAGACTTTGACTGCTGATATTAGCATCCACTGATGTCTTTTGCTCTTGACCCCGTAGTCTGGAACTCACCATGTAGCTGTAGTGGCTTCTTAAAATGTCAGTCAAGCCATTTCATGCTCCTGCACAAAACACCCTAATGGTCTTATGCAGTGCTTCTAATAAAAGACAACCTCCTCACCGAAATTGTCCAGGCTTCCTGCAATCAAGCCCCTCCAACTTCCTCTGTCTTTCACTTTCTCTTCAGCCATAGTGGTTTATTATTTCTCTGCTTTTTGCCCTTGACTTTTCCTCTTCCTACATACCCTTAGCCTAGGTTTTTCACAGTGGACACATGACTTAAGATTCAGGTCCTAGTTAAAGCATCACCTCTATCCACAGCTCCTTCCCCTCCTGCCAGCACCCCCTTCCTCATACCTTTGCAGCATGTTGCCCTGTTTTATTTTTCTTAGGACCCACTACTATTTGAATTTACCTCTCTTTCCCTGACAAAGCTTTCATCAGCTTCTTGAAATCAGAAACTTCATTCCTACTGTTCACTGCTTTATCTCAAGTACCAAGGACAGCGCCTACTCCCAGGAGGTGCTTATCAGCTATTGGATGAATACGTTTCTTTCACCTTGTGTGGTCTCGTTTGTAGCTCTAGTTAATGCTGAATTTGGTTGGATTAAGCTTATTGATTCAAATGGCCTTTTTCAGACTCTCAGGGGGCTCCTAATTCTAGCACCTACAGGTTTGGCAACTAAGTCTTTTTGTATAAAGTCTGGTCAAGAAACACCATTTCCTTAGGATAATGGCCTCTAGTTCCATCCATGTTGCTGAAAAAGATATGCTTTCATTCTTTTTTATGGTGGAGCAGCATCCCATGGTCCATACACATTATGAGATTTCTAATCCCGTCACTCACCGATGGACACCCACGTTGATTCCACGACTTCGCTATTGTGAATAGTGCCATGGCTAGCACCTGAGTGCAGGCGTCTTTTGGATACGTACACTATTTGGGTAATGGGTGCACTAATGGCCCGACTTAGCACTCCACCGTATATCCATGCTTACTGCTAAATGCAACTGCACGCATACCCCTACATCTACAAAGGTTTTATAGAAGGAAATACATTTCCAAGTTTTGACTTTCCAAGCTGAGAGTCTTTTTGTCATTTCCGAGGCTTCAGCAGCATTCTCCTGCTCTCGGTATTCACCTCCTCTCATGAAACGGCCAATGGAAAATGCTTAAAAGGCAAGGGCAGCATAGATGTCACTGCTTCTCTCTTAAGAAGGCTGTGCAGGGCCCTTTCTAGGCACAGTCCATTTGTCAGAGCATCAGAACCGCCCTATAGAAGGTCCTCTGTTAGAGAAGGAACACATGAGCTGCACTTGAATAGCTGAGCAGCAGAAATAGACACACTGTGCATTCCTTGAAGTTCTTCCCTCCAGGGCCTGACAGGTGCCCTGCAATGTGAGCTACAGCACCCTGCCACGTCTAGTGCTCTTACAGCAAAGGCAACACACTCCTTTAGACTTGGACTCTTGCCAGAATGGCCAGGACACTCAATTAATTCAATTCATTTCATGGCCGTTCATCCAAGGGCATTTCACCAAAGATCTCTTTATGATATCAAAACAGCAGTGCCAGATACATTTTTCCTTGATGCCAATTGGAAGCCGCATTGTTTAACTCAGTGCCCTCTAAAAGTCCTGTGGGTTGATTGCTAAATGTAGGCTTTGTAGAGCATGTGCCATTTTAATGGGCCACTTGCCAACGTGGTGTTCCTGTGTGCACGGGCACTGGAAACTAGCTGTCTTGGTGCCATCCCTGGGGTGTTTCACAGCAGAAGACACACAGAATGAAAGAGGGACACGCTGCCCTGGCTCTGAGCGGGGGCTGGGGCTGATAAGGGGTGCATCCTGGGTACCAGGTGCTACCAAGACCATGTACTGCAGAGTTGGGTGGAGGCTGCCCTGTGGCAGCTTCCTACCCCAGCTGTGAGGGATATTTTATAACAACTCAAAGCACCACCTTTTCCATCTCCATCTCCTGTGTCTAAAGAAAAATTGGTATCCATTTTCCATTTATCTAACTATCATTGTCAAAAGTATGGTTTGAATGTTAGACTTCAGAATATTAGAATCCTGAAACTTATCAAGAAGAATTTTGCAATATCTTTAAGTTGTATTTTTAGGGGAAAAGCACAGAACATAAAAAAGGTGGCCATTATGTTTTCAAAGAAGAAAGTACATGGTTAAGTGCTGGTATATAAATAGACTCTCTCTGGGCAGATGCACAAAGTACCAGTAGCAACAGTTACCAGTTACAGGGTGGGGAGCTGGGGGGCTCTGGCCAGGACAGGAGGCTCTAGCCAGGATGTGTCACTGCATATATTTCCTGCTGTCCAGTTTCATTTTAGTCGTGAGTTGATATCAATGCCCCATTTTTATAACAAAAAATAATTAACAATGGAAAACAAAGTCATGAAACATTCATCATATGACAAAGTTCTGTGAATTAATAAAAAAAATCCCTGAAAGGAGACGTGTAGTCTTTGCTGTTAGTATGCTTCCTTCCATTGCAAGAGAGCCTGAGATCAGACATCAAATGGTCTTTTTTCAGTTCGAATACCCAGGGCAGGGTCGTACAATGCCTAAAAGTGCAGCCCCAGCAGAAAGACTGGGTCACAGCTTTGACCTTGGGCCATTTCCTGAAGGTTCCGACCTTTGACCTTGGGCCATTTCCTGAAGGACTCTGTGCCTTGGTGGCCTCCTAAAACAGAGTCCTGATAATAATGCTTTCTTCCCTGGGTTGTCTTGAAAATTGGGTAAACTGTTATGTGGAAAACACTTCAAAGAGTGCCTGGAACCTAGGAAGTACTGTATCAGTGTCAGCTTTGGAGGCAAACATAAACTGATCCTTTTTTATTTACCAAAGCTCATATTAGGGTTCACTTTGTGTTGTAGGGTCTAGGGTCTTGATTGATACATAATGACATGCATTCATCATTATAATATAATGCATATTATTTTCACCGCCCTAAAAACCCCTCTTCTCCATCTATTCATTCCTCCCCCTCCGCTCCCTGAACCCCTAGCAACCAGTGATCAATTTAATGTTTCTACAGTTTTACCTTTTCCAGAATGTCACATAGAATATATACAGAATATAATATAAAATCATACAGCATATAGCCATTTCGGACTGGCTTCTTCCAATTGGTAATATGTATTTAAGGTTCTTTTGTGTCTTTTCATGGTTTAAACATTTATTTCTTTTTATTAATTAATAATGTTCCATTGTATAGCACACAACGGTTTCTTTGTCCATTCATCTACTAAAGGATATCTTTGTTGCTTCCAATTTTTGCCAATCATGAATAAAGCTTTTCTAAACATTCACGTATAGGTTTTATTTTTGGCAGAAATTTTCAACTCATTTGGGTAAATGCCAAGGAGGACGATTGCTTGGTTGAATGGCAAGAATATGTTTAATCTCATAAGACACTACAAAGCTTCCGAGGTGGCTGTACATTTTGCATTCCTGCCAGCAGTGAATAAAGAGTTCCTGTTGCTCCCTGTCCTCAGCAGCATATTGCATTGTCACTACTTTGGATTTTATCTGTTTTACTAGGAGTATAATGGCATCTCGATGTTGTTTTAATTGGCAATTCCTTGGTGATACACAACATGGAGCATCTTTCCATATGCTTATTTGCCATCTGTATATATTCTTCGATAAGATGTCTGTTCAGATTTTTGCCCGTTGTTTAATTGAGTTTGTTTTATTGTTGAGTTTTAAGAATTCTTTGTATGTTTTCTTTTCTTTCTTTTTTATTTTTTCTGAGACGGAGTCTTGCTCTGTCACCCAGGCTGGAGTGCAGTGGTGTGATCTCGGCTTACTGCAACCTCCACCTCCCAGGTTCAAGCAGTTCTCCTGCCTCAGCCTCCTGAGTAGCTGGGATTACAGGTGCCCACCATAATGCCCGGCTAATTTTTGTATTTTTAGTAGAGATGGGGTTCCACCATGTTGGCCATGATGGTCTCAAACTTCTGACCTTGTGATCCTTCTGCCTTAGCCTCCCAAAGTGCTGGGATTAAAGGCATGAGCCACCATGCCTGGCCTCTTTGGATGTTTTCTATACCAGGTTTTTAAAAATCAGATATGTGTTTGTAATTGTTATTTCCCAATCTGTGGCTTGTCTTTACATTCTCTTCCCAGGGTCTTTCTAAACATTTGCTTTTATTACTGTCATTCTCCGTTGGGCACACAGATACAGATTTGCAGTGTGATTTGCCTTCCTCTCTAATGAATGCCTGGGACTTGCCAGGCGTTGTCTTTGCCTGAGAGGAACAGCAGTGACATGTGACCATGTATCATTTCCCTCTTTGTGTCACGCCGCGAGGTCTCACTGCATTCCCTCACATCGTCCCACCTCAACCAGCCTCTCCTCCACTCACCTGCCAGGTGAGCACCTTAGACTCCCCAGCAGAAGCTTCTCAGCTCCAAAAATGGAGACAAACCCTAGACTTCTCCAGGTAAGGTCTTCTCTGGAGGAGGCCCCAGCTGGAGACAGGAGTCCCGTGGGGTGCCTACAAAGAGGCGGAAAGGGGAAATTTCTCTGCAGATGGCCTGCAGAGGCATTTTTATCCTGAATTCAGCCAAAACCAAAAGAATGTGTGCCTGTGGTTTCTGAATAATTCCCATGTCCAGTACTGCTCCTTTGTCCCCCTTGTAAGGGCCCCTCATGTCCTCAAGAAGGCTGTATCCAGCCCAGGGGAGGTGTGGCCACCACCACATGCCCCCTGAGGGCTTCCTGCATTGATCTCTGCAGCCAGTCCCTCCAGGAAGTGGCAGACACCCGTCCAGGTGAGGCCCATGTGTCACCTCTGCCTGGAGCTTGTGACATAGGCATCCTGGGCCCTGGCTTCCACCAGCCGGGACCAGTGCTCACTTGTCCCAACTGCCCAGTGTTCCTGAGGGCTCCTGGTGTCCACCCAGCCCTTACTTACCATTCCTGTCCCACATTTTCATTGTGCATCTGAAAATATATGTTTATCATGGCAGGACACATACTTTCCACTTCATATAGTCCAAGAGTCATTATTTAATGAAACAGGAATATGTCTTGACCCCATCCCTCTTTAATGAGAGATTTGTAGCCAGTTCCACTGAGTTCCACGATGCCTGCACCTGAACAAGCACTCCCCTCTCATATCCACAGCCTTCTCATCCTCCTAGAGCTGACCTCCATCCCAAAGACTTCATCACATCCAGGGGTCTTGATAGAGACACTCTCCCATCTTTCTAAGTTCAGGGAACTGACGAAGGTGAACCGCATGGTCTAGGAAGATAATCGTGTTGGCTGAGCTCAGAGGTCCCAGCAGGAGCCAGATCGTGCTTGTAGGTCCTGCTAAGAATTTGATGTCTTATCCTAAAGCAATGGAAACAACTGGCCTGTTTTTAGACCATGTCTGAATAGTGACATGAGAAGGCGCTGGTAGGTAGTTATGTGGTAAGTTCACGTTTTTTAAAAGAATGCTCTGGGCACTTTTGCAGAAATAAAGCAGCTTGAGCGAAAATAAAAGAGGATGTATGTGAGCTCTGTGACCCTTTCCACACCTAGGCATATACCCAGCAGAAATGCCTACATATCTTTATCAAAAACACGTACGGGATGGTTCATGGCAGCATCATCCGTCATAGCGAGAAACTGGAGACGCTCAAATGTCCAGAAATAGTAAAAGGAAGGACTAAGTTGCGATATATTCGCACAATGGAGTGCTATCCAGCAATGAGAAGGAACAAAATACAACTACACACAACAACATAACCAATCTCACAAGCATCCCATTCAGTAAAGGGAACTAGGAGAACATGTACATGTGGTGTGATTCCATTTACTCCGAAGTCATCAGCAGGGAAAATGAGGTGGTGACACTAGGAAGCAGGTTAGAGTTTACTCCAAGGATAACAGCCAGAGTAGTGGCTGGACGCGCATGGGAGGGGCTTCCGGCAGGAGGACGGTGTTCTGGTTGTTGAAGTGGGTCTGAATTAAATAAGCTTGTTTGAAACGTCATTGAGCTGCACGTTCGTGGTTTGAATACTTAGCTGTATGCAATCAAAAGTTAAATAAAAATGAATTTAAAGTTTTTTACAATAATAAAAGGAGGAAGGGAGGAAGAAGAGAAGAAAGGGGGAAAGAAAAGTAAGGGAAGAAGGAAAGGAAGACAGGAGGGGAGGGAAGGGAATGGGAGGAGAGGGGAGGAGAAGAGAGGGGAGGGGAGGGGAGGGAAGAGGGAAAAGAGGAGGGAAGGGAGAAAGGAAGGAGTTTGTAACTGTTTCTCAAACTTGACACCATGGACACTGGAGGCTGGGTAATTCTTTGTGGTGGGGACTGTCCTGTGCGTCGTGGAATGTTAGCAGCATCACTGTCCTTACTAACCAGATGGTAGTAACATCCCCCTCCCCGTCGTAACAATGGAAATGTTTCCAGACACTGCCATACTCCCCCTGGGAACGAGGAGCAAATAATTCCCATCTGAGGATCCCTGGCCAAGAATGTATGCAATGCTGGGTGAAGCCCCAGGTAAAAGGCAGGTGTACCTTCTATGCATGTATAGCTAGCGTTGGGCTGGCTGCTGCTGAGGGATGTCTGCACATGAGGCCAGAAAGGGAAAGTTCCCCCTCATAGCAGGGGAAATGAATGGTCTGCAGGAACTTCCTGGAGCTTGCCTGGGTGGTGGTCAGAGGTCTCCTCCTGCTGAAGCCCTTACTATCCACTCCACCCTCTACCTGGCTGGCAGAGTCTCACTCTCATCTACAGCTGGAAACTCTTGCTGCAAGCAGGCCCCTGGTCTTCTGTCAATATCAATGTCTTTGGAATGTCAGAGCTAAGAATTCCCCAAGCCCTCTATTTCTCTCCTTCTACAGAGACCACTCGACCCTTCCCCACAGAGAAGCAGATGACTCTTATCTCTGCCCCTGATACTTGGCTTTCTTGCCATCTCCTTCCTGTCTTTACCCAAAGGACACTTTTTCAGTGGGGCTTTCACTGGCCGATGGGTCCACACACTCTCTGCCCTAGAACACTAGCATCCTTCGCTGCTTTGCTTTTCTCCTCAGTACCTGTTGCTGATGTCTTTTTAAATGTATCTTGTTGCTGATTGTCGTTTGTCCCCCAGTGTGTGAGCTTGACGAAGGCAAGTATTTTTGTTTCCTCCCGTATCTCCAGCCCAAATGTAATTCTGGCTCATAGTTGGTTCTGGGGAGATTTTTATTAAAGAAGTGAGTGAGTCTCTGAGTGTTTGAGACGCGAGGGTTGTTGAACATCACGGTTCAGCCTGGTTTCAGTTGCTCCCTGGACAGAAAGCCAGTCACTGAGACAGTGAGTGTTGACAGGGAAGGAGGCTTTATTGCTGGTGACATCAGCTGAGACACAGAAGACGAGTCCTAAATCCATCTCTCCAGCTGGCTGAAAGTAGTGGTTTATATGGAATGGTCAACAGTCAGCAGGTGGCTGGATGAGGGTTCTGATGTCTTGACGTCCAGATGCCGTGGTCCTGAAAGGTCAGGTTCATGATACTCTCTGGGAGAAGAGTGGGCTGGTTTCAGAAAGAAGACCTTTAGAGTAGAAGTAAAAATATCTGGCTCAGAGGAAGAAAGAAAAACCATGTCAATTAAAACATCGTTACATCATCTTCCCTCAACAGCAGTAGCACAAAGATGGCAAAATATTGGACGATGGGATACTTCAGACAATAGAATCAAGATGGCATCTCCCTTCAAACTCACAGCAAAAAGAGGCTGAGGTCCTCCTTGGGTCACAGGGAAGAGTGCTATTTCTTTTATTCTCTAAGCCAGTGCTGTTCACCAGAACCTTCTGTGATGACAGTGATGTTCTGACCCTGTGCAGACTAATATGCCAGCCCCCAGCCACTGTGGCCTCCAGGCACTCCGAGTGTAGCTGGTGCAACAGAGGAACTAAATCTTTAATCTTCCTTAATTTCAATTCATTTAACATTACAGAGCCACATGTGACTGGCAGCTACTCCCGTAGACAGCACAGGTCTAAACTCTGCATGAGCTCAAAGTCTCAGGATTCTGCCCATCTTTCCCAGCTTTTCATACACTTGCCACAGAATGCGTCCAGGCAGGCCTCACTAATGCACCTAATCTTTGTCACTGTTAGAATCCTCATTTGCAAGCAACAGAAAGCAACTCTGGCTGATTTATGCAGAAATTGGATTTATTCAATTTATTAAAAGGATATTGAAAGGCATGAATCTCCAAGGGGTTACAAAACCAGGTAAAGAGGCTGTGGAGCCAGGAATGATGTCAGAGATGCAGCAGAGACTTCTCTAGTCCTGACACTGCCACCCTCTCCACCAGCAGCAAACCACCGGCATCACGGAGATTATCGGGGACCCCCGACTGCTGGTCAGGATCTCCACGCCACCAGGGACACCCTTACTGGATACATGCATTAAATATGTAATGCTGGACTGCAAATACGACATGAAGTCGTGTTTGAAATGCACATTTTGGACAGCATTGCTGTTAGCCTAGTAAAGATTACTGACTAGCATGACTAGTTATTAAGGAGAGAACCCTCCAGCTCAAAGGAACCAGCAAAAATAGGCTTCTGTTGAGAAGACAGAGAGGAAGGGAGGTTTCCATGATCAGTTATCACCCGCCTTGGAAGATGGAGTCAAAACTGAGCCATTCAAAAGTGATGGATGGATGTCATCTTTGTGAGAAGCACTCATTTCTACCCGTTCTTTATGGAGTGCAGGGGTAAGAGAACAACTCCCCCTCTGAGCACCGGATGGCCCACCCATCAGGCACTTACAGCGATCGGTGCAAATGTGAAGCAGTCCATTCGAATGCACATTCTCTGGCCTGGCTGAGGAGTCTCCCTTAGCAGTGTTCCATTTTCTGGGGCTGCTGTAACAAATTACCACAAACTAGGTCACTTTCCACAGCAGACAGTTACTCCCTCACAGTTCCAGAGGCCAGAAATCCAAATGAAGGTGTGGGCGGGGCTGCACTACTTCCAAAGGCTCTAGGAAAGGATCCTCCCCGCCTCCCCCGGCCCCGGGTGGCTCCAGGCGTCCCCTGGCTTGCAGCCCCGTGCCTCTTCCTCCCTTGCTCCCTGTGGGTTTTGTCACTTTCCTGTGTGTCCTTCTGGAGTTTTTAAGTCAAGTATGTCTGTGTGACCTTACTTTCCCCTGCACCACGGCACTCTATGTGCAGACTGTGAAGGGCTCCCTCCAGGCACGTAAACCCTTTCGCTACTGAGTCAAAGGAACGGCCGGAGCTCCTGAAGGTGGCAGGGGCTGCAGGTGGAGGCTGAGGACAGTGACAACCTAGAAGTCAATAGAGAAGAATCCCCATCGGCCGCGATGGTTTTCGCAGTGGAAGCTGGGCACACAGCGGCCCTCCTGTATTGCCTCTGACTTCTCCACTTTGAAATCTGCCCTGGCAATCTCTTACATGGGTAGGGAGGGCACCGGCTGGCTCCTTTTCAAAGACGTGTTGTGATCCAGAGCTCACTGAAGGTGCTTGTTCAGCCAGCACCTGGTGACTCCGATGGAGGGTCACAGGCCTATGGTATGTGGCGTGGCCCTCAGGCTGATCTGTGCCAACAAGGAGAGGCCTGGCTGAGCCACACATCCTTGGTCCTTCCCCTTGCAGCTCCTCCCCTCCTCTTCTCTCCTTACTTAGGCACCTCATGGGGATGGGGGTCACTGTTAGCGGATTGCGGGTGCTTCTGGGGAAATTTGTTATGTTTTCACTTGCTGGTATATAGTTTGCTTTATCGTTATTCATACAACCCAATTTGTATGTCTAATGTCCATTGGTATATATGTTATACAAAAACTCAGAGAATTTTTTAAAAGGCTTAAGAGTGATTCACTTGAAGTTAACAGGAATCAAAAAGCTTCATGGTCCAAAGGAATGAATCTCTAATGGAGAACTTTCTAAATTGTGGGGAGGGAGGGTAGACAGATAGTGGAGCTGGCTGTTTGCCTCCTTTACCCCTGACGCTCACATCACAGCACGTGGGGAATCCATGAGCATCTTCGGGAAGCAGACAGAGTTAAATGCAGCAGAGATTAATTGGGGACAGCAGCTGTGAAGGATAAAGAAAGATGGAGCAGGGGTAGGCAGGCTGGGCTTCAGGATGCGATGCAGGTCTGGTCCCTGGGAAAGAAGGATGGGAAGGACAGAGAACTGCACAGGAAGTCCCTGACTGCAGGAAACGCTGGGAAATCTCAGGCAGCAAGGCAGGAAGTCTGGTCACAGAGGTTACCCATAGAGGAGCCTCATATGGAGTCCCAGCAGCCTCCCTGCACCTTGATTGTGCTTAGACACTGGCCAGGTGGCTTCCGAAGGCCCCTGAGGACAGAGACTGTGGTGAATGATTCCCTTTCTGGTGACTCCCTCTTGAAGGGACTTGAAGGGACGTTTGAACAACACTCCCCATGGCTGCCACCCTACACTGCTGCATAGACCACATCAGACTACACCCGCCAGTAGACAGAGGATGTATCAGTCCACTTTCACGCTGCTGATAAAGACATACCCAAAACTGAGAACGAAAAGAGGTTTACTCGGACTTACAGTTCCACGTGGCTGGGGAGACCTTGGAATCACGGCAGAAGGTGAAAGCCACTTCTTTCATGGTGGTAGCAAGAGAAAAATGAGGAGTAAGCAAAAGCAGAAACCCCTGATGAACCCATCAGATCCCATGAGACTTGTTCACGCTCACGAGAACAGCATGGGAAAGACCGCTCCCCATGATTCAGTTACCTCCCCCTGGGTCCCTCCCACGACGTGGGAATTCTGGGAGCTACAATTCACGTTGAGATTTGGTGTGAACACAGCCAAACCATATCAGAGGGTGACTACATGAATTGGATGTTTGCAACATGCAGGCAAAAGTCTAAGGAGTTTGCATATATTCATGCATTTGCTTTAAAAGCCACCCCGTGAAGTTGGTACCATAATCATCATTTCCATTTCGCAGAGGAGGCAACCAAGGCACAGAGAGGTGAAGTGACTTGGCCAAGGTCACACAGCCAGTGAGTGAAGGAGCTGAAACTATGTTAACGCAGGACACCAGATCCAAAGCCTAGCAGTGTCTTAGTTTTGTCCAGAAGGAAAAACTCACACAGCCATTCAGGCCC
This sequence comes from Leontopithecus rosalia, assembly GCA_028533165.1. Taxonomy (NCBI): domain Eukaryota; kingdom Metazoa; phylum Chordata; class Mammalia; order Primates; family Cebidae; genus Leontopithecus; species Leontopithecus rosalia. Next base: position 3,196,640 of record CM052656.1, read on the forward strand.
GGAGTCTCTTCATCCTGCAGAAGCTCTGAACATACCCTGCTGGTGTCTCCTAACACCACTGTGTTTTGCTATCCTTATTCACAAGGAGTTAATTGTATTTATGTTCAGTGATAGTTCTCCATCTGTGGTCATGTACAAAGTTGTGTTTTTTACATAAGAAAAGAAATTGATTCTTGAAGTCTAGTTAATAGCAGGCAGCCTAGAGCATCTAGGGGTAAACAGATGTTTGCAACTTTCTTTGAAATGTCATAAAAGAAGATGAATAGAGGGCTGGTGAGTGGACAGATACGCAATAGAGCAAACACAGCAGAATGTCACTTAGAGAAGCGAGGCAGTGGGTATTTGTGCACTGGTCAATTTATTTTTCTCTATGGTTAACATTTTTCATAATAAAGTCTTGAAAAAGTAATCATCATATTGAGAACTTGAGATGACATGTGGGTATGGCAGTAATTCCACAGGTAGACTGAGCCCTGCTGAAGTCTGGGAAATGCTGCATTCATGTGAGCATGTCTAGGCAAGAGCCAGGGAGTGCTTCCCCAGAATTGGCAGAGGAGAGAGAAGACTCTGAATGAACCAAGCGGCTCAGGTTGTTCCCTGGCACCTGAGCCAGCCGCAGTCTCTGGGGAGGATCCACCTGAGCTGAGTCACTTTCCTGCTGCTGAATGTCACAGCCACAACCTAAACAGGACCGGGGGCATCATCTACAAACACGTTGTCTGCCATCCAAGACTTCCAGATTTGAGTCATCTTCCCAAACCCAGGAATGCCACCAAGACATCAGGTCAAAAATGAAAACAAAATAAAGCAGGCAGCCTGTCGCAGACCCACCTGCCAAAATCAGGAGGAAAAGAAAACTTTCAGGAAGTTTTCTAGGTGTGACAGGGTGAGCCTGGAGCAGCCAGTGGTGCTCAGAGTGAGGGTGGCATTAGTTAGGAGGGAGGCTGTGAGCGCCAAACGCTGGGAGATGGGAATATTCTGCAGCAACAAGGAATTAGTCTCGTCTTAGGAAATTACTGCCTTACCAGTTGGTAGGCACAAAAATGCTGCCAATGCTTGTAGATGAACTCTGCCTAACAGTCACTGAGCACATGCTATCAATAAACTACTCAAATTCCATTTCCCAAATTCCAGCCGTAAGGATTCTGCCATAGTTGAGGACCACGTATTGTTATCAATACTTGTATTGATGCAGTTGCCTTTCTGTCATCATTAGCGGTAATGCCATGAAACCGTGGTTTTGATATCTAGGTATATATTTCTTTAAACCTAAAGTAATTCTTAACTGTTAAAGCAACACATAGCTGTGTCCTCAGACATAATAAGCTGGCATTCATTATGTTATGCATTCGTTATGAATTATGTTCATAGCTAATGCATATAGTGAACATATGTTCATAGCGAACACATGCAATGAGCGCCAGCTTATATGAATAAGGACTGTTCCAACCATATTAAGCCACTGAACATCACAGTAACCCTAAAGTGCAAGTGCTGTCATTATCCCCGTTTCACAAGTGAGGGGACTAAGGCAAGGAGAGATTAAGCGACTTGCTCAACTGTAGCCACAGGGCTGCCGTCGGGCTTTGAACCCAGGCATCCGGCGCCAGAGCCTGTCTCAGAATCTCTGCACTAACTGGCCTTATGCTCATCCACGCCACAGAGTCAGGTGTGCACCACCAGCCACACTTGCCTATGAGCTGAGAAACACCCCTGCGAGGTCACCAGAAGTCAGACAAGCTTGCTTTCCTAGTCTAACACCCTACTGCCCTCTTTGAGGTGCTGGTGAGACTTCTTTCCCTATAAGTCAGAAAATGTCACAGATATCTACCTGCAAAGCCAAGGAAGGTTTCCTACTCAGGAACTGGCAGAGGGTGCCCTGGCAGAAGCAGCTGAACCGAAGCCATTTGATAGAGGCTCTCTAGGAAAGATTTGGTGGTTCTGTTGGTCAGTAAATACTGAGTGGGAATAAGTCTTACGCAGAAGTCCCAGAATGCCTTGTGCTTCACAGCCTGCCAGGCTGACCATCAGACCAGAGGGGAAGCCCAGCGTGTATAATGCAGGAGGGTTTCTTTCTAGAAAAATGTTAAGAATGAAGGTCCCACAAAGTACTTGGCAAAAGAGCCAGTGGTATGATAACGCAACATTATTTTCCACTGTTACCAAGAACCATCTTCCAGAAGCACTATGCCCGGGCGAGCAGCTTGTGCACTGCAGGAGTCGGGCGGAAGGCTGCCGGCACATCTGTCCAAGTCTGGAAGCAGCAGCCCTTACTCCTTTCTGAGAACACCTGGACAACGGCCTGGCTCAAGCGTGGGCATCCTCTACCAACAGGATCCACTGGCACAGGGGCCGACACTGGCCGTTTGCTATTACCTAGGAGACTGCAAGCGTGGAAGAGCTGTAGATGACCTCTTCAATGCAGATGAGCCATCCTGTGGTTGCTTCACGCTGATTGCAATCACACAGACAGAAGGTCAGGGTGAGGGCTGGTGAAGAGAGGAAAGCTGTGCAGAGGAAGTCTGACTCATTCCCACGCATGTGGAAGAGAAACACGTTTTGTCTGTGATGTTCCCAGAAGCGTCTTCCCCCTCCCCGCAAGGCACACAGGTTCCGTCTGCCTCTCGCGCCCTGCTGCACCTCCAGGACGTGGTGAGTGAAAATGCACTCCTGTGTGCTCAGCCGACCGCACTGAAAGCAGAGGATTCTTTTCCTCTTCTTTCCTCTCGTGGCCTCCCTTAGCAGTGACCACAATGTGATGACCCAGTGCCCTCCGCAGACCAAGATCTGGGGAAGGTCTGTGTGTGATGGAGGGGCCTTCAGGGGAGAACATTCTGTTTAGAGCCACAGATCTCAGTAGACACGTAGCTGTCCCCACACCCATGTGTTTGGCACATCTTCAGGAGTGGTTATTTTTCACAAGGGTTAGGACATACTCTTGCACTGCATGGTCAGAAGTCAGAGGTACTAAATGCCCTGCAATGTCCGGGACAGGCCCATGGGACAAAGAATTGACCTGCGTTCTGGCCGGGTACGGTGGCTCACACCTGTCATCCCAGCACTTTGGGAGACTGAGGCCAGGAGTTCCAGACACACCTGAGCAACATGGTAAAGCCCGATCTCTACAAAAAAAAAAAAAAAAAAAAAAAAAAGAACCAGGTGTGGTGGTGCACACCTGCATTCCCAGCTACTCAGGAGGATGAGGTGGGAGGATCGCTTGAGTCCAGGAGGTCAAGCTTTCAGTGAGCTGTGAATGCACCCCTGGACTCTAGCCTGGGTGACAGAGTGAGACTCTGTCTTAAAAAACAATTGCCCTGTGTAATTCACAACTTGTGACTGTCCCATCGAACTCAAGGGGAAAGCTGTGGTTCTGTGCACTGTAGTGGTGAGTCTCCAGGTCAGGCATCCCCCAGGCAGTGACGGATCAGTGCCCCAGACGGCCTTCCTGTTGAGGCACCTACATCTTGCGCCTCCTGGGCATGAGAAGAAGACAAGAAGAGTGTGCGCTGACTCTTTTGTTTGTTTGTTTGTTTTTTTGAGACGGAGTTTCGCTCTTGTTACCCAGGCTGGAGTGCAATGGCGCGATCTCGGCTCACCACAACCTCCGCCTCCTGGGTTCAAGCAATTCTCCTGCCTCAGCCTCCCGAGTAGCTGGGATTACAGGCACGCGCCACCATGCCCAGCTAATTTTTTGTATTTTGAGTAGAGACGGGGTTTCACCATGTTGACCAGGATGGTCTCGATCTCTTGACCTCGTGATCCACCCGCCTCGGCCTCCCAAAGTGCTGGGATTACAGGCGTGAGCCACCGCGCCCGGCCTGCGCTGACTCTTAAATGTTTCCAATCAGAGATGACACCCATCACGCACAACCATAGATTTTTCACATGTGCAAACTCAGGGAATATTTTGTTTGTTATAACTTTATTGAGAGTTATTCCCCACACTGCAAAATCTCTTCAGCAGCTACTAAGTGTCAACGTGTGTTCAATCTGCAGCATTTACAATGATTATGAAGAGCCGTTTTCTCATGTGGTCATGCTCAAATGGCATGTTGAAATATGGATCGTTAAATTATAAATGCATTTTATCCGATTTGATATGCAGTTAGAGCATTATATTAATCTTAATAAAATTACCTTGTATGTACATGACATTATCTGTGAATTCCATTTCAGCGTTGTAAAAGAGGAGTTTTTTGTTTTTTTTAGACGGACTTTCACTCTTGTTACCCAGGCTGGAGTGCAATGGCGCGATCTCGACTCACTGCAACCTCCGCCTCCTGGGTTCAGGCAATTCTCCTGCCTCAGCCTCCCGAATAGCTGGGATTATAGGCACACGCCACCATGCCCAGCTAATTTTTTGTACTTTTACTAGAGACGGGCTTTCACCATGTTGACCAGGACGGTCTCCATCTCTCAACCTTGTGATCCACCCGTCTTGGCCTCCCAAAGTGCTGGGATTACAGGCGTGAGCCACCGTGCCCGGCCAAGAGGAGTTTTAAAACATTTGTTAAGCAATGGAGATATCATGTCTGATAGGACTGAGGGCCACTGGTTTCAGAAACTTCCTGTTTGTTTTTCTTGTGTGACGGTTTCAGAAGTTTGGTGCCATTTCATCATTCCTATTAGAACTCTTGCACACAAATTCCCGCTTTTGTCCATTTACGTATCACCTCTTTCTTGTGTGCCTACTACATGCCAAGCACTGTTCCAGATGATACAGTGGATAAACAAAACAGCTAAGGTCTTGCCCACTGTCTTAATTAGTCAGGATCAGTTAGGTTATGCTGAGGTAACAAACAGCACCAGAACCTCAGCATCCTTCTGCAACATGCCTCTGTTGCTCATGCAAAGACAGCAGTGGTGACTCTCCAGGGCTGACACCCCCCCATGCAGTGACAGCTCAGCATCCCAGACAGCCTTCATGTTGAGGCACCTCCATCATGTGGGCCTCCTGGGCAGGTGAAGAAGACAAGAAGAGTGTGCACTGGCTCTGAAATGTTTCCAATCAGAGGTGACACTCATCACTTCTTCGCCCACATCATTGGCCAGAGGACGCCACACACCCATACTACACGTAAGGGGATGGAGCAGACTGTCCTCCAATGTGTCCAAGAAGGGGAGAAAAGTGGGGGAGATCTGTATCTGATCCTTCTCCACCTTCTCCCAAGCCCACAGGTGCCTTTCAGGTATGGTGACTACACCTGATAAGGGCAGTTTCTATTGTATTCATCAGAGTATAATCAAGAGACGGAATCTGCATCAGTCATTTGTACAGAGAGATTTTAACATAAAGAATTGTTAACTAGATATGAAGCCACCAACTCTATAACCACAAGGGGAAAAGAAGCCTGGGTGACACCATGGAGCCTGATGCGTAAAGCAGCCACCACTCCTGGTGCTGAAGCAACAAAGAGGAGATCGGAATTACCAAACCTGGAAGCTTACAGATGTCCTGCAGGTCTGGGAACCCCTCCGAGGAGAGCTTGATGCTCAGCTGATGCTGGCCCCTCCACATCTGGGCATAGAAGCCAGGCCTCCAACATGGGGGGACTGGCTGGCTGATGGTACTGGCCGTGAGGGAGTGAAATGAGGCTGGTTCTGCAAGTGCTGGAGAAACTGTGAACTGGATCCAGTTGCTGCTGTGGGAAGGGGCTGAGGCTGTGCGGTGAAGCATGACTCCCGTAATGCACATGGGAACAGCAAGAAGACAAGGAGCAGGAAGAAGAGATAAAGCAGCAAATCCCTCCTTCTTCAGCCCGAGGCCTCCTTCTGATTTCCCTCCCAGGAAGAGCCTGAAAGAAAACAGCTGGTAAATCAGACATATGCTGATTTTATAGGGTCACAAAACAGAGCATGGAAGGTGGATTTGGAGCTCAGAGACAATAACTGCTTTTCATGATGTTTACTTTTTTAAATGTGCCAATATGTATGCCTCCTGTGTCTCATTTCTACAAAACAAAATTCAGTAATTGTTTTGGCGTATGCTGCCACACTCCGTGTATGGTTACCCTGAATGTGCTGGGAAATGCAACCTGTATCTTCCCAAGACCAGAGCCTTGATTCTGCAAAAGTTTCAAGGGATATAAATCGGAAGTGGACATTTGGGTCAAACGTGAAGCCCTGTAAATTCATCTTCACTTTCACAGCCGGTTCAGTGTCAAAAATAATTTATGATCCCAAAGAAAAGAAAAAGATCTTCAGTAGTTTTCAAAAGTGGGTTTTGTTTCCAAGGAATATTAGGTTTAGAGAAAGTTTTGGCAAAAGGAGAAACAGTTCAATGCCTGGTAGCAGAAGAAATGTCAGTCCATTTCGAGATTTTTTTTTAAGGTTTCCAGTTTTTCCTCTTTATCTATATTTTTGTCTATACGTTTGTGTATGTGTGTGCATGTGTGAGTGTACATATATGTGCATGTATGTGTGCACTGCATGTGTGTGCATACATGTGCAAATGTGTGCATGTGCATGCATATTGTGTGTATATGCATGTGCCTGTGTTTGTGCATGCATATGAGTGTATATGCATGTGCCTGCATGTGTGCATGCATATGCAAGTGTGAGTGTGCGTGCATGTGTGAAATTTGTGTGTGTATGCATGTGCCTGCATATGTGTGTGCATGCATATGCAAGTGTGTGTGCATGTGTTTGCATATTGAGTGTGTATGCATGTGCCTGCATGTGTGTTTGTGTATGCATATGCAAGTGTGTGCGTGCATGTGTGAATTATGTGTATGTATGCATGTGCCTGCATGTCTGTGTGCATGCATGCATATGCAAGTGTGTGAATGTATGCATGTGTTTGCATATTGTGTGTGTATGCAGTGCCTGCATGTGTGTGCATGTGTGCATATGCAAGTGTGTGTGTGCGTGCATGTGAATTGTGTGAGTGCATGTGTATGCCTGTGCCTGCATGAGTGTGCATGCATATGCAAGTGTGTGAGTGTATGGATGTTTGCATATTGTGTGTATGCAGTGCCTGCATGTGTGTTCATGTGTGCATATGCAAGTGTATAAGGGTGCATGCATGTGTACATTTTCTGTGTGTGCATGTGTACATATGCGAATGTGTGTGTGTGCACATGTGTGTGCATGTGGGTGTGTGATTACAGGTAAGGATTTTTCCAGTAGGCCCAGAAAGAGAAGAGTGAGTCTGTGCATATGCAAGACTCATTTGCCAGTTCACTGGCCTGCTTCACGAATGCAACCCATTTACTTTCCTTTGTGCTCCTTGGGGATGAGAAAGATATCAAGAGCATAGAGGGAAATGGACTAAAAAGTGCCCAGGCAAAGGTCATCTCTGCCACCTTCCCTATCTCACTCCCCAAGAGCCTAGGCTGTCATGGAGCTGCCTTGTTTCCATTTGCATTCCATTCCATGGAGAGAGGGAGAAAAAAAAACCAGCAGCTTTGAACCACAAATTTTATCACATACACAGAGAATGGGGGATTATGACTCACAGTGTCCAAAAGACCGGTGGTTTCTCTATATTTTCAAAAATATTGTTTGCATGTAATTGTTTTTATTTATAGTCAGAAATACGTCAAAGGACGTGGGTTGCTGTCAGCGTTTTTCCTCCGATTTTCCACGATTCCACTATCAGGACAAATGCTATTGTCCCTGGAATCTCGCTGTCCTGATAAATGAACTGTCACAGCCTGGGTAGAAAAAAACACAGCACGAGGTAATGAAACAAGCAACTACCTTGGAGTGAGAAAGCCTACCTCCAAATTCTAGACCTTGGGCTTAGTAACTAAGCAACCTCGGGAAAGGGAGCGTGTTGTTCTGATTCTGAGAGTTTCAGTTTCCTCTTGTAGGCAGTTCTCTAACCTGGAATGCTGGGTGTGGAGCCAGCTGGGGTTGTTGACTCTTTCCTCATCAGGTGCTCACATTCCCAGGGGCTGCAAATCTAAGTGCTGGTTGAAGACAAGAGGGAGGGGTGGGGCCTCCAGTAACTGGAGATCACTGAGCTGGTCATACCAGCTACCAAAGCCAAGGTGACACAGCTCTTCCCAGCTCTGCTGTCAGTGACTTCGGGTTAGCAGCATAAAATCATGAGTGCTTATACTACAGGAATTGGTCTATACGCAGAGCTGGTTGTTAAACATTTACTGGCTCACCATTGCCTTGAAGCCTGTGTCTTGGTAGTTAACAGATTTTCAAGAGAAATGCAGATTTTTAAATGTGAAATGTACCTCTTCTACGATCCTGAGTTTGCTAACCTTACCCCAAATCCAGAGAATTGCAAGAGCTTCTGGGCTCGAGGCAAAGAAGCTATACAGGACTGTTTGTTGGAGGCCTTGCCAGGATGAACCAATGGACCATGGGCACTGTGAAGTTTAGATTCCTGCCACCACCTGGCGCCACAGAGCTTAGATCCCTGCCACCGCCTGGCACACCAGAGCTTAGATCCCTGCCACTGCCTGGTGCCACAGAGCTTAGATCCCTGCCACTGCCTGGTGTCACAGAGCTTAGATCCCTGCCACCGCCTGGCACCACAGAGCTTAGATCCCTGCCACATGCCACAGAGCTTAGATCCCTGCCACTGCCTGGCACCACAGAGCTTAGATCCCTGCCACCTCCTGGCGCCACAGACGTTAGATCCCTGCCACCTCCTGGCACACCAGAGCTTAGATCCCTGCCACTGCCTGGCACACCAGAGCTTAGATCCCTGCCACTGCCTGGTGCCACAGAGCTTAGATCCCTGCCACTGCCTGGTGTCACAGAGCTTAGATCCCTGCCACCGCCCCCCAGACAGCTGTCCTTTCCCTAGTGCCTCCCTCTAGGATTTGACCCTGAGCATTTGAATCCGATTTCATTTAGGTTTTATTTAAATTGAACTTTTTCTTTTCATAAACGGAAGGTACTGGCCAAGGGAGTCTTAGGTGATAGTTTTCTTAACTAATGAGACTTTCTGCATTGGAAGCTCTCTATAGAACCAGCAAAACGGCTCATCCAAGTCCCTCAGCCTCAGCTGCCTCATCTATCAGATATAGCCAATACTTTCATTCACTCAAGGAAAGATTATCGAGGCCTTATTACATGCCAAGCATTGCTAGAAGATAGAATTGGGCTGGATGATTTTTTAAAGTAACTTTGTCCCAGAAAGAGAAGTTCTGAGCATTCACCATCATCCTCAGCTGACTGCATTGCATCAGTCAGACATAAAAACCCATGGGGGGAATTCTCTGAACTGACTTCAGATCACCATGAGGCACGACCTAGCAGCCAACCCATCAGCTTCTCAGATGCTCTCCAAGTCTTCTGCGACTTTCTGGGGTCACCTTGACCTTCAATGACCTAATGACAGTGGGTTTGGCCATGTGCGGTGGCTCACGCCTGTATTCCCAGAACTTTGGGAGGCCAGGGTGGGTGGGTCACTCGAGATTGGGAGTTACCAGCCTGGCCAACATGGTGAAACCCTGTCTCTACTAAAAATACAGAAAATTAGCAGGGGCTGGTGGTGGGCGCCTGTAATTCCAAGTACTCAGGAGGCTGAAGCAGAAGAATCGCTTGAACCCAGGAGGCAGAGGTTGCAGTGAGCCAAGATAGCGCTTCTGCACTCCAGCCTGGGCAACAGAGTAAGACTCTGTCTCAAAAATAATAAGAATAATAATAAAATAAAAATAAAGTGGGTTTGACTCCCACTTTTAATGGAATATAATATCTATCCTTTCCAGTATCTTACAGATTTATGCCAAGGTGGGATCGAACATAGGAAAAGGTTTCCTAGGCCGGGTGTGGTGGCTCACGCCTGTAATCCCACCACTTTGGGAGGTCAAGGTGGGCAGATCACAAGGTCAAGAGATTGAGACCATCCTGGCCAACATGGTGAAACCCCGTCTCTACTAAAAGAGGTGGCGCATGCCTGTAGTCCCAGTTAGGAGGCTGAGGCAGAAAAATCGCTTGAACCCTGGGGGCAGAGGCTGCGGTGAGCTAAGATTGAGCCACTGCACTCCAGCCTGGGTGACAGAGCAAGGCTCCGTCTTAGAAAAAGAAAAAGAACAAGGTTTCCTAACTGCACCTTGCTGAGAATTCCTCCACTCACTCATTTTCCTGCAGACTGGATAGAAACCATCTGGAGGTGGAACTGTGCAGATATTCAACATGGCCACCATGTAAATGGCAGTTGCTGCTGGTGGGCTGAAAGGGCCCCATGTGGCCCCTCAATCTGGCCTGGCTTCCCTGTGAGGAGGCATCTGCGGGGCAGGTGTCCCAGGAACATACATAGGTGGAAGGTTTTTCATGACCTGGCACCAGAAACCTCAGACTTCTGTCAAATTCTACTGGTCACATGCAGGGAGCCAAAGAAAACGTCCCTCTTCCTCTAAAGTTTTGATGAAAAATCCGCTCACAAAAGGCAGATTCATAGGAGAAATTGCATACAAATTAATTAGCGTGCATGGAGAGAAAACCACAGTGTTGTTCCCCCCACCTGACACAATAAGGTGTACAGGTGGTTATGTTCCCTTCTTAGGGGAAAGGAAGAAGGGAACGTGTGGATGGTTTTAGAGGGGTAGTAAATGATTTTTAGAGAAATTCAATGGCTTGAAGAATGGACGGTGGCCTGGGGCAGTCTATAGGGTCTGCACAGCAGGAAATGGTTTGTAACAAAAGCCTGTCCAGCTGTGTTGAAAGACTTCCATCTTTCTTCCTGCAATATGAATTCAGTGGCTAAAAATTCAGGGAAAGCACCAAAGGCACTTGTTTTCTTCTGGTGGGGTCTGGGCTTTAGGCAGATAAGGGAACCTCAGAGAACTTCATCCTGTGCTTTAAGGGAGACAGAGAATTGAGAGAGGGTTAGAGGGTGATGGTGGGAAGGTCAAAGAGCCTGAGCTGCTTCCAGCTCAGGGTGACCACGATGCATATTTTGAGATGTTGGTTTCTAAGCCCCAGCAGCAGCGACTCACTCAGGCCAGCCCAGATTCGAGGCGAGGGGATTAGACTCCACCTCTTTAGTGGAGACAGAACAAGGTCGCTTAGGAGAGGACATGGGCAGGCAGGAGAGACTGTTGTGGCCATCTTTGGAAAATGCAGTCTGCCACAGACGTTCACCTCCCAGAGTCTCAAGGTTCTTTATCTAGACAAAAAGGAGATGTCATAGCAGCAGCCTCCCAGGGCTGTTGTGAAGGACCGTGGGGTCCGTGGAGTTTAAATACTGCTTTTTCTTACTGTAAGACTCACTTCTTGGTAGAGACCCTAGAGAAACAGGCATTTGTGCACAAGCAGGTAGACACAGGGACATTCGTCACTGCGTGGTTTGCAAAAGCGGAATCCGTGAGGATGGAAGCTCTGCCATCCATTTCATCAGCGCGTTTCTCTCATTTCTATGAATTGTGGTGCCTGGTTGTTCCAGCAGCGCTTTCTGAAAAGGCTGTCAAACACTTTTCCTTCATTGAGTTGCCTTTGCTCCTTTGTCAAAGATCAGTTGACTACATTTATGCAGGTCTGTTTCTGGGCTCTTTTCTGTCCTAGTCATCAGTTTGTCTGTTCTTTCACCAATGCCACATTGTCTTGGCTATTAGAGCTTTCTAGGAAGTGTTGAACCTGAGCAATGTCAGTCCTCTGATTGTATTCCTCTGGGTTGCATCTTCACAAAAATTAACTTACAGGGGTCCCCAGAACTAAATGTGAAAATGCAAAACGATACAATTCCTGCAAGATAACATGGAAAGTCAAGATATCATTGTGTTTGCTGATGGCTTTTCAGATACAACACCAAAGGTGCAACCCATGAAAGAAAGAATTGATCATCTGAACTTTATTAAAATTAAACACTTCCGCATCTGCAGTTCTTGCTTGTGAATACAAGCTTTCGACTTGAAGGACACCAGAACGACACCCAAAAGATGGGTTTTTGACATTACATTTATGTCGAGTTAAAGGTAATTAATAAGAAGCAGAGGCAGGAAAGTTCTCTTTACCTTCTCCTTTCCTACCTAAAAGAACGATATAAACTCTCCTTTCCTGGAGATGATTCTAGACTATGATTAGCCCAGAGTTGACACCAGAAAAAACATGTGCAAACAAACCTGTCTCCATCAGTTTCCCCCACGTATTTACCTTCCTGTAGTTTCTCAACCACTGGAGGTCTAAGGCCATTTCCTTTCCGCTATTATTTCTCTATAAAATTATTGCTCTCTGTGGAAGATGCTACATACACCCAAATTTTAGTCATCTCTTTGAATTACTCATCCCTAAGTTTCTTCCATGGATATAGGCAATGTAAATGTTGATAACTTTATGTTTCTCTAAAAAAGAAAAATACAGAAAAATTTCCGTTCATGTATAGAGTCCCCTCATCTATCTAACGGAGAGTCATAAAAGCTGTGTCATGGAGCTTAATCAAATACATTTACAAACAGGGCTTAAAATACTGGTTCTTCACATGGCCACAGGAAGGGGAACATCACACACCGGGGCCTGTTGGGGGTTGGGGGGACTAGGGGAGCGGTAGCAGCGGGTGGGGGGAGTGGAGAGGGATAGCATTAGGAGAAATACCTAATGCAGATGACGGGGGTGGATGCAGCAAACCACCACCACGGCACGTGTATACCTATGTGACAATCCTGCACGATCTGCACATGTACCCCAGAACTTATAGTATAATAAAAAAATGAAAAATTAAAAAAATACTGGTTCTCAACTGAGGGGGTGCTGGTGCGGCCCGGGGTTCTTTAGCAATGTCTGCAGTCATTGCTGGCCATCCTGCTGGGGAGAGGGATGCTGATGGCATTGGAGGTGGAGGCCGGGGGTGCAGCTCAGCAGCCTACACTGCCCTGAACAGCCTCCTACAGCAAAGAACCCTCCAGCCCCAAATGGAGGGGCAGAGGCTGAGAACCCAGGCTGGGACCAGCATCTGGCACGTGGCAAGAGCGGCTTGGGTGGATTGTTATTAAAATGATTTCCTCCCAGACCGCTCATCAGTGACTGTGAGAACACAAGTGTGATCTCATGACCCAGGCCACATGGTGGACAGTTTTGAGGACAAAGAAAAGAGAGAATTCACAGAATGCAATATTTCCTCTGACCCAGGAAAGGACTGAAAGTGGAAATTCGAGGTTGTGTAAAAATGTTCTGTTTTCATTTAAAAATAACAGAGCTTCCTGGGAATTTGAATTTCTGATTTCAGAAGAAAATAGGCTATAGAATATAGACTATACACGGAGTCCTCTGGTAGAGATGATTCCAAAAACACTAGAATATCCCTGTTCCGTGTCATAACTAAGAGGCCCACTGTGGCTGACATGGAAAGAGACTCAGACTTTCTTCCAGAAAGTGCCATCACTCAGCCTCGAGGAGTGCTGGTAGCAGACAGCTCCCTGTGTTTTGAGCTGAGTCCTGCTCTTTTTCGGGTAGCCCCAGCTATTGCCAGAGATGGTGGTTCAAGGGTCTGACCACTTTGACCCAAGCGGGGCTCTTCCCCGGGCGCCCACTCTGCTCTGGACCCCTCAGGTGAGCCAGCAGAATTGTCAGGTCTTCCTCTTGATCTCAGAGCTCCCACTGCCATCCTGGGTCCTTCCCTTCCTCCTTCATGGATATTACAGCCTCATGGACCTTCTATCTCAACCTCTGCTCCCCAGAGACCTCATAATCCCACTGTGGCACGCGACGGATATGAGGGTAGACCCTGGGCCCAGAACGTACCGGATTCTAATCCCAGCTCGGAGGCGTCCCAGCTGTGTGAATTTTAGCAAGCCACCAATCTCATCATGCCTCAGCTCCTCATCTTCACATTGGGGATTGCCATAATGCCAACCTTGCTGGGTTGCTGTCGGAATCGCTCAAGTCAGTGCAGGTGCATACCCAGGAAGGCTGTCAGGTAGACAGTTTCCTCCATGCCAGCTCGAACACCTCTGATCTGTGAAGCGCCAACCAGAAGCTGGCTCTCCCGAGTTCCCAGCTACTCTCCTCTCCATGCACGCCGGCGGCTCTCTCCTGGACTAGGGAAGCGGGCTCTAGGATTGAACAGCTGACTGTATTTGTCTGCACAGTTGACGGCATAGTCTCCTAGGGTCCCATAAAACAATTCCCAGGACCAGGCGGCTTACATACAGAGCGTTATTTTCTCACAGTGCCAGATGCCGGAAATCAGAGACGGGGTCTCCGCAGGTTTCATTTCTCCCTGGCCCCATGGGCAGCCGCTTCCCATTGTGTTCTCCTGTGGCCCTTCTCCTGTGCATTGCTGGTGTCCCCCTGCATGGCTGAGTGTCCCGATCTCTTCTTCTTAAAAGGATACCAGGCTGGGTACTGTGGCTCATGCCTGTAATCCCAGCAATTTGGAGGCTGAGGCGGGTGGATCACCTGAGGTCAGGAGTTTGCGACCAGCCTAGCCAACATGGCGAAACCCCGTCTCTACTAAAAATACAAAAATTAGCTGGGCGTGGTGGCGCTCACCTGTAATTCCTGCTACTCAGGAGGCATGACAATCGCTTGAGCCTAGGAGGCAGAGGCAAGGCTGCAGTGAGCCAAGATTGTGCCACTGCACTCCAGCCTGTGACAGACTCCATCTCAAAAACAAACAAAAGAAGAGGACACTGGGCATATTGCATTAGGGCCCATGGTGGTGACCTCATTTTTACTTAACCACCCCTTTAAAGTCCCCGCCTCAAAATACAGTCAGATTCATTTGAATTTAGGGAGGGAACCAAATTCAGCCCACAATAGGCTCAAGCTGCCTGTTTTTCCCTCTGTACATGGAGTGGCCCTGCTCACCTGAAGTCCGTCTGTGCCATGTCCCTGACCCCCACCGCAGCACGTCCTCCTCCAGTGTGTCCATTTAAAACTGGGTCCGGTGTGTCCTCCAGTGCATCCACTTAAAACTTGCTTATCTCTTGGCAGAAAAGTGTGTGTTGTTCATTAACAGGTACACCTGACTTAGGGAAAGCTGTTTCCCAATGAATAAGCCTAGGATAATGAGCCAAAGTTCTCCTCTGATTAATTAGTCCCATGTAGCAGCCCCTCATGGAGATAGGACACTAAGCATCAATGTTCTTATCTGGAAAATGGGGGTAAGGGTACCATCTAAAGGATATATTGTGAGGATTCAGTGGAATAAGTTACTGACACTCAGTACAGTACCTTGCATGTAGCAAACAATAAATATTACCCACTACTATTACTGTTACCACTATTATTAATTACATATATATAGAGAGAGAGAGACAGTTTCACTCTTGTTGCCCAGGCTGGAGTGCAATGGCATGAGCTCAGCTCATTGCAACTTCAGCCTCCTGAGCTCAAGCAATTCTCCTGCCTCAACCTCCCAAGTAGCTGGGATTACAGGCACCATCACGCCCAGATTTTTTTTTTTTTTAGTAGAGATGGGCTTTCACCATGTTGGCCAGGCTGGTCGTGAACTCCTGACCTCAGGCGACCCACATTTTTAATCCAAGACAGAAACCAAGCACAAAAAAAAGGCACTACCTAACTTGAGAAATGGAGGCAAGCTTTCCTGTAGGATGTCTACTTCTGCCAAGTTTGAGGGTAGAGAAAAGAGAATTTCAACATCCTTAGCTTTAGTTCTTAAAAAAGAAAAAGAGAGAAATATTAGAAGAACATAAATTTTACCAAGAATGTTGGTGATATTTAAATAAGATTTAAATTCATACAGCACTTAAACAGAAAAGAAGGAAATGGCATTAAATTCACGCAAGTGCTGGATTATGCACACCGGAGTCAGAAATATTAACCATACCCCCATAACAGAACAGTGCGACTGGCTGGAAATGGATTACAAAAGGGGTTCAAGAGTTTTAATAGATCATCCCTTCAAACCATCAGCATTGTAAAGTGGCAGTTAATAAACTATTTGACATGTACAGTTAGTCATATTTTAACAAGAAGTAATGAGCAGGTCTTGCCGGCTTACCTAGACCGTGACATTTCTCCAGTTCATCTCCCGGAGGGCAGTGTGGAATGTTTAACAATCTAATGCAATGGACAGAGCTCTGAAGGGAAGGATGGATGTCCGAATGCTGGAAGGAGTTCTGCTGCCTCCAGCTGTTGCGGGAACACATCTCAGATTTTCTCTCCAGACCAGGATGGAGTTGGGGCCAGGTTCTCTCATGGGGGACTAGGCTTGTGTCTTCCTAAGCTCACCTAGGATCAGGAACCTGCATTCCAAGAGCCCAGGTGAGCTTAAGTAAGGTCTCCAGAGCCCAGGTGAGCTTAGGAAGGGTCCCCAGAGCCCAGGTGAGGTTAGGAAAAGTTCTCACAGCCCAGGGCAACTTAGGGAAGGTCTCCAGAGCCCAGGTGAGCTTAGGTAAGGTTCCCAGAGCCCAGATGAGCTTAGAAAGGGTCTCCAGAGCCCAGGTGAACTCAGAAAGGGTCCCCAGAGCCCAGGTGAGGTTAGGAAAAATCCTCACAGCCCAGGGGAACTTAGGGAAGGTCTCCAGAGCCCACAGGAGCTTAGAAAGGGCCCAGGTGAACTCCTCTAAGGATGAGGATCGGTGGATATCTTTGGGAGCCATTATTTAGGCTACCACACTCCCCCAAAGGCATGTCCCAATTCTTGTTTAGGAGGAGAACTAATGGACTCATTGCCCTCCCCTAAAAAAGCTGGGAGACAAGACAAGAGAACAAAGTCCTTACATTAAACTTGATTCTTCCAGTCAGCGCTGGCATGGAGGAGCCGTCTTGCACTGGGTAGAAGTTGACAGCCTGGGCTCTGGAGCCAGACTCCCAGGGCTGAACCCTAGCACTGCCCTTCCTGGTAAAAACACAGGCAGGCTCCCCTACTCCCGGCTTCCTCAGCTGGAATATGGGAATGGCAGTGGTGCCTAGTGTTGTGGTTGTTCTTAGGGTGAAATGAATCCACATATTTGGATTCCCTCAAAAGCAGAGCCTGAGACATGCATTTGAGGACAGGTGACTTATTCGGGGAATGAACTCTGGATGCAGAATGAGGGAGTGAACAGCAAGACGAGACACATTTTGAAAACCAGCAGGAGGTGCATCGTTGAGCTAGCTCACATGGTGGCAACTGCTGTGAAATCCCTTTGAGCCCCTCTAGGGAACTCTGCAGGATGGGGCTCAGAATCCACCCCCGTGCCTGAGAGGGAAAGTGGTCTGCACGTGCTCTGTTGAGGACGTGCTCAGGATGCACCTGTGTGGGAGTGACGAGAGTAGGATGGGAAGAGGAGAGGCTAGGCAAGATCAGGTTTGGGTGCAGCACAGCCAGCTCCACGAGGAGCTCTTAAGACCTAAGGGCAGTCTTCTATGGAAGATGTGGGATGACTTGTCAACAACACACTTGCAGCCCCTAGGAGGAGTGCACCAACCCAGCCACAGGGACCCCAGGAATCCCAGGTAGGCTCAGACCTATCATAACAACATCTGCTATGCTCAAAAGCAACAGCTGATGTCTACTCCACACCTGGACCTCCTCCCCACAGTAAGTGGTCTCCACCAGCCAGGGTGTTTCCCTTTCCTCCTCCTTGGGCCATGCGATGCGATGAAGGCTCACCTTCCCCTCCCCATTTCTCTCTCACCTCTTTACAGGTCTCTGACAGATGTGACTATGTCTTTGTCAATGGGAAGGAAATGAAAGGCAAGGTGAACGTGGTGGTGAACTTCACCTACCAGCACCTGAGCAGCCCCCTGGAGATGACAGTGTGGGTGCCCCGACTTCCACTGCAGATCGAGGTCTCTGACACCGAGCTCAATCAGATCAAGGGCTGGAGAGTACCCATCGTCTCCAGCAGGAGGTGGGTGTTCCCCGCAAACTTCATGGCAGGCTAAGAAGGAAATGTACAGGGTAGTATATTCGGGCATGGCTGGGTCTGAGGATGCACATGGTACCTCCAAGACCAAGCCTCCCTCCACCACTCAGCTTTGATTTGCTCTGTGTTAGCTTCATTCTCTATCAGCGTTTCTCAGGAGGTTTCCGGCTTCCATTTTCTCTTCTCTGCAACTCCAGCAGAAAGTGGCTCCTCTCCTTCCCACCAGTTTCAGCAAAGTCCTGAATCTTAGTCTGATCCTCACTGGGATTTTGTACCCTTCCTTATCTAGTTACTGTAGCCAAGTCTCTCGGACATACTGTATAGCTGGCTGGACTCCACCAGCTGGAGCCAGAGGAGCTGGAGTGGGAGGTGGACCAAGGCTGGATGAACGAACAAATTCCAGGAGAAGGGAAAATTGATGCTATAAAGAAGGCACCGGATGTCCCTTGGAAGGACATCTGACAGGGTCAGCCTATCTGAGCTGCCTCTCTGTGCTTCAGTGCAGAAGCTCTGAGCTCTCTGCCTGGTGAAACGAGGTCCAAGGTTGCCCACTGAGTGTCTGATACATTACCCCATGGTGTTTGGTACAGCCCCAGGAGTCCCCACCATCCACCATTAGGCAACCTTGAGAGCACCATGTAAAGAGGGTGGTAGGAGCCAGGCTCTTCATTCACAAACTGTCTTCTCAGAGAAACCATGTGTAAGAATTCATGCATTGGGGACATGTCGATTGCTAAAAGTAAGTATGTGCAGCAGAATGAGACAAGGAAATATTCCTGGAGTCTGCGTACTCAACGGAGGGTGGAGAATTGGCGCTTATCTGAGGAATAACGTATATTCCTCTTCTTGAAAGCTCACTCCTTTACTCCTGTGACCCCTGGGAGAAGTGACGCTTCAAGGACAAAGCCTGTGGGTCTCGTGGACAGCTGGGAGCTGGTTTCTGCAATGTGGGGCTCATGGACCTGGCTTCCGCAATGATTCTTTTCGGTTGTTGGGGTTTCTGGTGTTGAGTTGGGCGTGTGGATTAGAGAGCGGCCGTTGGTGCTACAGAGGGAAGAGACTGGAGGGGAAGATTCACCAAAGACCTGGCTGAGTCTGACCACAGTGCATCCCAGGTGCTGTCACAGCTTCGTGATTCAGACGTGGCAGCAGAGTGTGAGAGGCAGCAGCTGCTGTTCTGATGGAGACCGAGATGATGCCATCAAAGGCTGACAGCACATGAGGGGCCAGATGTTGAGGAGCAGCTGACATCTGCCTCCTTCCAACCACCCTGGCCTTCTCTGCCGTACTTATCACTTTTGGCCTCACCTTTGGTTAAACATTCACCCGCATTGTGTGCTGGGGTACAGAGCCACACCACTCATCCCTGGCCCTGTCATGTTGGCTAGCCATTCTGTCTAAGACAGTGGCTTATCCAAAAGCTTAGTGGTTTAAAAATTATCCCCAACGTTAATGTGGCTTAAAAGAACAATATGCGGGCCAGGCATGCTGACTCATGCCTGTAGTCCCAGCACTGAGGCTGAGGCAGGCAGATGGCTTAAGCTCAGGAGTTCGAGACCAGCCTGGGCAACATAGCGACACCACATCTCTACACAAAATTTTAAAAATCAGCCAGGCATGGTGGCTTGCACCATAGTCCCAGGTATTCAGGATGCTGGAGTGGAAGGGTTGCTTGAGTTCAGGAGTTCGAGGCTGCAGTGAGCTGAAATTGCACCACTGCACTCCGGCCTGGGTAACAGAGCAAGGGCCTACTGCAAAAGGGAAAAAAGCAACCTGCATTGTCTAACGGCTCCATGGGTCTGGAATCCAGGCATGGCTGAGCTGGGTCTTCTGAGCAGGGCCTCTGCCAGGCTGCAACCCACGTGTCAGTGGGGCTGGGGTCCGTCACAAGGCTCATGCGGGGAAAGATCGATGTCTAGGATTACTCACGCAGGTGCTAGCTGGCCTCAGTTCCTCGCTGGTGCTGGCCAGAGGTCACTCTCAGTTTCTAGCTGGGTGGAAACCTCCACAGCGCCGCTCACAGTATGCAGCTTGCTTCATCAGAGTGAGCAAGTGAGAAGAACCAAGGAAAGACAACACAAGCAAGACAGAAGTCACAGGCTTTTCAAGTCTAGCCACAAAAGGGACCAGCCATTCACTTTGCCATAACTTTTTCATTGGACAAAAGAAACTAGGTCCAGCCCACACTCAAGGGGAGGGGTTTACACAAAGCAGACACCGGGAGGTGAGAGGGTCACTGGAAACAGCTGAAACACGAGGAGGTGAGAAGGTCATTGGCAACAGCTGAAACCCTGCTTGCTGCACTGGTCATGCTGATGGCTCAGTGCTCAGGCCAGTGCAGTGGTTAGTATCTGAATTTCACCCCTGCATGTCTGCCTGTAAACCCCTTGAAGGCTCCTGCCCTCGGCACCCCCACCAGGCTCCACACACAGCGCCTTCTAGAGGACCAACAAGTAACTGCCTACGAACTGCACTGTCTCTTTCACAGGCCCACTGGGGACAGTGAGGAAGAGGAGGACGATGAGAGGAGGGGCCGCGGCTGCACCCTGCAGTACCAGCACGCCATGGTGCGGGTCCTCACGCAGTTCGTGGCTGAGGCGGCCAGCCCTGGGGGACACCTGGCCCACCTGCTGGGCTCCGACTGGCAAGTGGACATCACAGAGCTGATAAATGACTTCGTGCAGGTGGAGGAGCCCAGGATCGCCAGGCTGCAGGGCGGACAGATCCTGATGGGGCAGGAGCTTGGGATGACCACCATTCAGGTACAAAATCCCCAAAGCACGCTCTCTGTCTTCCCACCTCTGCTGCGCTCAGAGGAGAATTCAGCTGCTTGTCATTACTGGGAATCGTATCTAGTTTTGGGATGGGTAAATTCAAAGAAATTGTCCAGTAAACAATACCAGTGATGCTGGCTGGGCACAGTAGCTCAGGCTTGTGATCCCAACACTTTGGGAGGCTGAGGCAGGCAGATCATCTGAGCTCAGAAGTTTGAGATTGGCCTGGGTAACATGGCTGGAGAGGACCAGCCGCAACACTCGGGTTTTGAAATAAACACTTGTACGAAACAGTGTTCTTGGAGGCTTGCAAGGGTTTGGTCATTTACCTCCCGGCTGAGAACAAAGCAATAGTTGGTCTTCTTTCTGTACACATGTAAGGGGTACAAGCACAGTTTTGTTTCCTGGACATATTGAGTGTCTGCCTTGTATCCATCACCCAAATAACGTACATTGGAGCCAAAGGAAGAGCTTATTCCTCAGCAGCTGCCCCATCTGCAAGCGAGGCGACTGTCTTATCAGGCAATCTGTGAGCTTTCTAAAACAGCTGTGCCTGAGGAATCGTTTTAACTGAGCCTAGATTGGATCATGGAAGATTTAAAACATATCCATTCTAGAAAAGTGGCTGGTATATATAAAACTTCATTTTAGCCAAGGAGGAAAATAAATGGATCTGGGCTGTAGACCAGGAGTCACAGGCTCA
This sequence comes from Leontopithecus rosalia, assembly GCA_028533165.1. Taxonomy (NCBI): domain Eukaryota; kingdom Metazoa; phylum Chordata; class Mammalia; order Primates; family Cebidae; genus Leontopithecus; species Leontopithecus rosalia. Next base: position 3,217,837 of record CM052656.1, read on the forward strand.
AATGATCTCTGAAAGCTCAGAAGCTACCATCTGTGGGGAGAATAGGCTGGGTATGAGCTGAAAGACAGCAGCTGATTTTGCTCTGAGTGTTGGAGAGACAACAGGGAGTGGTGAGGCCTGTGGAAAAGGGGCAAGCTGTTACTCACAGCCAAAAGCTGCCAATAAGAAATGTCCACTGCAGCCGTATGTGGCAGTTTTCCAGAAAAGCTGGTATTCTGTGTTTTTATATAAAATCTTCTGGCTCTCTAAATGGTCATTAATTCTATTTTAAAATATGATTTGGGTCAGACAAAACATATCTGCCTCATAGATGAGAGCTTGCAACCTCCAAAACTAAGAAGTTCAAAGACCCGAATCCCTACCGTAAATCTATAGGCTTGACGGATACTGATGCCCAGAAACTCACAGTAAGATGAGAATTCAGTGTTCACATTTTCCCTTAAGTGATAATTTCAGTGCAAGAGGAAGAGACGTGCCGTTCTGAAATCACACGTTAAACACGGACACTGTTTTGGAGAGGCATCTAGTCCCGCGAGCCTTGGTTCTTTCTTTTCTCTCACTGCATCCTCCTGAGGCACACATTCACTTGTCCACTTTCCTCTGGGAACACATCTCTCATGCTAGCTGCCATTTAAATTATCACCATCAGACCAGACAGTGAAGGTGGCATTCAGTTAGAAATAAGGAGCTTTGATTCCTGGTCTGAAAGCATCCTGGGAAAAGTGCTGTCGTGACATACATCATAGATATCACCAAAAACGTGAAAGGAGAAAGAGTTCGAGAAAGCAGGAGAACAGAAAATGAAGCCCATCTCTTCCGGGAGGTTGAGTTACACGCAGCCACGAGGAGTCTAAGACAGCTCTTCATTGTTTGGGCGAAAGTGAGAGGAGGAAGAGGTGATGCCACAGAAGTTCCTCAAAAGCAGGTTTCCTGTTAAGGTCTAAGTTGCACACAAGCCTCATTTCCCAGGTCATTCCATGCGTCCAGAGGAGAAATGAGGCTTGGAGTCGTTGGCCTCAGGCATACACACTTATAACTATGCTTATCAGAGTATGCCCAACAATATCCCACATTATCAGGCGTCATGCGAGCATTTCCCAGAGTGCCCAGCGGGGTCTCCAGTGACACACAGGATTGAGATGGGCCAGCAGGCTCCACCTTCTAGTTGCACGTTGGCTTTCATGTGCAAGAGAGAAAGCTATCAATATATAACCAGTACACCCAACCCATTGTTCACTGATGATAGGAAGGCTTTTAAAAAACCAAATCATTGAAGTGAAATAAATACTGTTAAACAAAATACACACTAAAGAGTAGAGAGACCATCTGTGCTGTAGAGGAATCATAAAGTTAACAGTCAAATGAAAATGTCAGCTCCTTCTGTCCAGGATGGAGCACGGTGGGAAATGCAGCTAAACTGTGGGGTGTGTAGATAGATAGATAACAAGCCCTATCTATCTGCCCACTTCTTCATACCACCTCACTGTTATGCAAAAATTGCATTACATTTTCTCAAGCAAAATATATGATTTGGCAGGCGGCATCAGTGGGAAAGACCCATTCTCGTTCATTCTGGCTCACGTGTTGCCCTGTCGCCACCTGCACACCGGGCACCTCCTCCTGCGACTGGAGGAAGTGCCCAGACCACAGAAAGCCTTTCCTTCTCATGTCGCTTCTGCCCTCCAGATCCTGTCTCCTCTGTCAGACACCATCCTGGCTGAAAAGACCATCACTGTGCTGGACGAGAAGGTGACGATCACGGACCTCGGGGTGCAGCTGGTGACGGGGCTGTCGCTGTCCTTGCAGCTCAGCCCAGGAAGCAACAGGGCCATCTTTGCCACTGCAGTGGCTCAGGAACTTCTGCAGAGGCCCAAACAGGTATGGAGGAGGGCTTGAGACACAGCTCAGCGGGGGTCCCACATCAGGCGGGCCCACAACACAGTGGGATCACACATTGGGTGTTTCTCCACCTGCAAAGGGAGCTTCTGAAGCAGACAACTGCTCTGTGTCATGTTTCCCAGCTCCCCCATGCAGAGATGAAAGAAATATACACATACATAAGGGTTGCAACTGCAAAAAACGGGAAGCCACCAAGGGGCAGGAGCCCCGGAGGAAAGGCCCACCCCTCACCCATCATCGTGAAAGTACGTGCAGGGGGTCACCTGTGCTATCCACACCCTTCCTGCTTCTACGTGAGCATGAGGGCACATGCAGGCTGACAGCAGGTGCACAGCCTGCTGCCAAGGTCCTGCTGGAGCGGAGGGTGCCAGACCTGCTGAGTCTGTGGGGAGCCCGTGGTGGGAGATCACTTTCTTGTTCAGCTCAAGGCAGAAACAAGAACTCATGGTGATGTCAGTTGGGATTTCCTTTTACTTTATTTGGAACCAGTGTGAGCTAATACTGTGTGTTGTGTGTTCTGTGTGTTGTATGTATGTGGGTATTGTGTCTATGTATGTGTTGTGTGTGTCTATGTATATGTGTTATGTATGTATGTTTTTACTTTTATGTGCATGTGTGTATATGTATGTCGTATGTATTTTGTGTTGCTCATTTTGTGTTGTGTGTGTTTGGGTTGTATAGGAACCTGTGTGCATGTATACATACATGTGTGTTGTGAATGTATTGTGTGATTGCATGTATCTATGTGTGCTGTGTGCCTATGTATGTTTTTGCTTTATGTGTGCCATTGTGTATGCATGTGTATATGTGTCTTGTGTATTTTGTGTTGCTTTTGTGTTGTATGGGAACCTGTGTGCATGTATGTGTATGTGTTGTGAATGTATTGTGTATGTATGCATTGTCTGTGTTGTATGCATTGTGTCTATGTGTGTTATGTGTGCACATGTGTGTGTGTTGTGGGTCTGCATTGTTTTTGCTTTATGTGTGTCTATATGCGTGTGTCTTGTCAGTACTGTGTTGTGTGTATGTGTTGTATAGGCGCCAGTGTGCGTGTCTAAGGGTATATGTACGTTGTGAGTGTATGTGTTGTGTATATGTGTGTGGTGCATGTGTTTGTGTGTGGATACAATGGCCTACAAAGGGGACTGTTACAGAGGACCTTTGAATGTAGTAAGTTCTTCTCCCTCATTAGAAATGGATAAACCTTTTTTAGAACACAGGGAGTTGGGTGAACTTTGCTTAACAACAAAACTCAGTGGTTGCAGGTGGTTAGTTCTTTGTGCCCATGAAAAGGGAGCCCTCCAGCCCGTATGGGACACCGTTCTGGCCACTTCCCTTCTGGATCAGGAATCTTTCCTGTGCATTCCTCCTCAGCAAGTGAGGTGCCAGGCCTGCCCTACCTGTGTGCACCAGCTGTGGCTGCGACCATGTTCGAGGAGGCGGGAGCGCCACACTGGACCTGCCAAGGGGCACAAAGATCCTCCCCACTCGCCGAGCCAGCACCTGTCATGCCATGCTCCCCTCTCAGGCACGCGCTAATCTCGTCTTTATACGACAGTCTTTGCAGAGTTTTGGATTAGAAAACACTTGAAAGTAGATGATCCCAATAACAGATACGAACTCTTAGCCAAAGAAAACCTCCTTTTTCTCAAGGAAGGATGCCAGCCGAGAGGCATGTTACAGATAGCAATGAAGAAATAACCTGAGGCTTTTCTCTGTCTTTGTGGGAGATAACATCCGCTGGCCACCAGCAAGGCATTAAGGAAGGGATAAGATGCAGCTAGAGGAAGGCCAGAGGGCTAATCCGTTCCTGCCGTGTAGAGCTAAGCATGCTACCCTGAGATGTGCTCCATAGATGGTGTGTGGGGCTCTTACTCCTTGCATGCAGCTTGGCCCTGGCAGAGGTGGTTTCGGGAAATCCGTTGTGCATTTGAATGCTCTGCTCAGATTTCGTGGAGGATGGAGAGAACCTGGTCAGTGTCATACCCAGCGGCCTTTGCACTGTGCTTTGGCAGGATTCTCCACTTAGCGGGTAGTCCAAGTCAGTGTCTAACAGAATCAGCATTTCTTGGCTGAGCTGAATCAAGGAGCAGACACCACCAGCCACGTTTGAGGAGCCTTGCTTTTTACCTTCAAAGACTAAACAACACCTGTATAAAATGTCTTCTGTCATGGTCAGGGGCTGGTGGGTTGCAAGAGAAAGAAATCCACTCAAGTAAGATTAAATAACAAGGGATGTGTTCTGAGGATTAGAAGTCTCACAGAACTCAGCTGGAAGACCTCAGAGGAAAGGGAAGGTCAACACTCTCATGCCCACTGTCTCTGTCGCCTGTGTTTTCATTTTGGTCTAACTCATTACTGTCTTCCTGTGGATAAATGCTCTGCCCAGACATTTGCTTATACAGAATCCATCAGAGGGCTTCATTCCCTAATTTCATATCAGCCCCACTACACATCTTCCCAAGCCTAACTTCTTCAGTCTTGTTTTTCTAATTTCAAGTTTGAGACAGAAAGAGAAGAGAAAGAGAAAGAAAGGGGGGAGGTGGGGAGAGAGAGAGAGATCTGGCCGGCTCAGTGTAGCTGAGATTGACGGCTCTAATGGCAGCAGCTGTCTCATTCCAATCAGCTGTAGCTGTGACCCAGCACGCAGGGTCATGGGCCGCCATCCGGGGCTTGGGTGGAGCAGGTTGTCCAAGAGGGAGGGAGGAGGGAAGAAGCGTGGATGTGCCACTGTGCTGTCAAGCATGACACCTTCACCAGAATTAGAGGCTTGCATAAAATTGGAGGTTATCTCCAACGATCTGCCTGGTCAAACTATTTGCAAAGAAAGTTGGTCTAAATCAACAGAGTGAAAAAAGTGGGAGGTTGAGAGGTGCACAAACCTTAGCTCTGGCTGCTTTTTGGTCTTCCAGTTTCCTCTAGCTGGGCTGGGTGGAGGGTGGGGTGGCGCAAGAGGAGAAGACGCTCCAGTCAAGATGCTTCTCCCTCTCCGGCGGTCAGGCTTAACTCCTCCCTCCAAGCCAAGACTGTGTCCTGAGGCCAGCACAGATCTCTCCCCCGACCCAGAAAAGGCGGGGTTGGCAAAACCACAGCCTGTAGCCCTGCTGTGCGGCTTGTCTAGATCAGAGGCTTTCATCTGTATTGCCAGTAATCAGTGGAGACTCCTAATACAACTTAAAAATTATGTAATAAACATTTTTCATTTGAATGCGTAGCAGTCTTAGAAGATCCCGCTAATCAGTAATTTCCTTTGTGGTGCATTTTATTACTGTTCAGAAGTCGATTCTGAACAGCCCAAGGGCCCATCTTCCTTTTAACACCCACAGGAGGGAAAAAAAAAAAAAGAAAAGCAAATCTTTGTATGGAGTGTTAAATCCTGGCCCTGTTTTGTCATTTTGCGGTTGTATTTTGCTTTTGCGTCCTTATGAGAATGTTTCCTTTTACACTCTTGGTACTTACCACATTTTTCTACCTGTTTGAAAGGTTTGTCTTTGTTTTCATAGCAATATTTTGGCCATAGTGTATCTACTGTGCTAAGGCTTAGGGCTCAATGAGTTTTTTGGCCCATTCTGATTAACTTACATATTTTTCTCCATAGGAAGCAGCCATCAGTTGCTGGGTCCAGTTCAGCGATGGCTCAGTCACACCCTTGGATATTTACGATGGGAAAGACTTCTCCTTAATGGCCACATCCTTGGATGAGAAGGTGGTCTCCATCCACCAAGACCCCAAATTCAAGTGGCCTATAATTGCTGCGGAAACTGAGGGACAAGGCGCCCTGGTGAAGGTGGAAATGGTTATTAGTGAATCCTGCCAGAAATCCAAGAGGAAGAGTGTGTTAGCTGTGGGAACAGCAAACATCAAAGTTAAATTTGGCCAAAACGACGCTAACCCCAACACCAGCGACAGTAGACGCACAGGGCCAGGGGTTCACCTGGAAAACAGTGTCAGTGACAGACGGCCAAAAAAACCCCTGCAGGAATGGGGGAGCCAAGAAGGACAGTCCTATGGCAGTTCTTCCATGGGGATCATGGAGGGACGGGGCACCACAACAGACAGGTCCCTCCTGCAGAAGAAGAAAGGCCGGGAAAGCCTTTTGGATGGCGAGAGCCACTGGCAGACAGTCCCCAGCGACCTCACCAGCTTCCCAGCGCAGGTGGACCTCCCCAGAAGCAATGGGGAGATGGATGGGAATGACCTCATGCAGGCATCCAAAGGGCTGAGCGACCTAGAAATTGGAATGTATGCTTTGTTGGGCGTCTTCTGTTTGGCCATTTTGGTCTTCTTGATAAATTGCGTGACCTTTGCACTAAAATACAGACACAAACAGGTTCCCTTCGAGGAGCAGGAAGGGATGAGTCACTCCCATGACTGGGTTGGGTTGAGCAACCAGACAGAGCTGCTGGAGAATCGCATCAACTTTGCCTCCTCGCAAGATGAGCAGATCACTGCCGTTGACAGGGGCTTGGATTTCGAGGAGAGTAAGTATCTCCTCAGCACAAACTCCCAGAAGAGCATCAATGGGCAGCTGTTCAAACCTTTGGGACCCATCATCATCGATGGGAAAGATCAGAAAAGTGAGCCCCCGACCTCCCCTACCTCAAAAAGGAAAAGGGTGAAATTCACCACCTTCACCGCCGTGTCGTCGGACGACGAGTGTCCCACCAGGAACTCCGTAGTGATGAGTAGCGAGGATGACATCAAGTGGGTCTGCCAGGACCTGGACCCCGGGGACTGCACCGAGCTGCAAAACTACATGGAAAGGTTCCATGAAAACGTGTAAGCCAGACACACACAGACGTTGGTCCTCACTCACCTTTCAGCCTTTAATTCCAGGATGTGTAGCAATGGTGCCCCCGGAGAGAAATCAAACAGCAGGACAGGAGGAGGATGGCACCGTCAGCAGAGCCTCAGCCAGCGACCTCGGCTCCGCAGGAGGCGTCAAGTCCGCATCGATGCCCACATTCCAGCCTACGGCGTGTTGCTGAAGAGGTTATCATGCATGGCAAGATTTCTAAAACTGGAGTCAAACACAAGTTCTGAATCACTGAGCATCTTAGAGTTTCCAGGAAAGAACAGCCTCCCTCTCTCACTCTCTCTCTCTCTCTCTCTCTCTCTCTCTCTCTCTCTGTAATCAAAACAATTTGGATGTTGTAAAATCCACATGGCTCCAGTATTCAATACTGCAGACTATGGAAGAAAAGCGCAACTCAGGTGGGGCATCCGTGGGTCAGTGGTAGGAGGCATGTCGTGGAAACCAGAGCGGCACGTCTCGCTGTGCGCGCCATCACAGGCAGTCCAGTGCCGCTGTCGGTGTGGCAGGCATGACTGTGGGTCACTGTCTCTCAAAGACTGGGCCAGAGCTGGCTCAGATCGTGGAAAGGCCAAGGCAGTGGCTGACAAGGACTGAAAGGGAGCATGTGGGCCACTAGGCCACAAATGCCTTTGTAACTACATGCCAAGGACAAACGCACGACGCAAATCCTCTGAGCCCTTCAGAGCACTTCTTTATTTGTAAACTGAGGATACTGGGCATAGAATCTGAAGCAGGCTCAGGGAACCAGGGTCTTTCTATTCATAGCAAGTTCCCATGGTTCCATTTGTACTCTTCCACTGCATCGCCACCCTCCCCAAAGCCGCTGGTCACGTGTGCATGGGGGAGGGAGAGGGCAGTTTCTAGTATTTGCTGAGTCTTTTTCATCCCCCTGGGTTTTGTGGCAACTCCCAAGTGACATTCTATAGAGAAGACTCCCTCCAACCTGGGCATATGTCCCATGCCGTCCATCTGTGAAGAGGCTGGTCTCTGGGCATGGGCAGTACGTATGCACAGTGAATTCCACACCAGGGGATATACGTTCCGTTGCTTTTCTAGAAAAAAAAAAAGAGCCACTTGGGATGAGTCTTTCACTGTTCCTGTGCAAGAATGTGCCCTCGAGGCTGTTGAGACAAAGCTGGGTGTCGGTGTGGAATGCGCAGGGCGTGTGGAGTTGGGGGTTTCTGGGTGCGAAAGCAGTGGGTCCAGCACACACCCAGACAGCACAGAAGGCTTCTTCGCCTTGGAGGTGGGAAGGGTTGGGGGCCTCGGTGCGTGTGGCGGAGATGCAGGTTTGCAAGTGCTTGGTCCAGCAGTCAGCCCGAAAGGTTTAGCGTTGCTTAAGATCAGCATGACTCTGGAGATCTCTGAATCCCCTCACTTGCCAAGCCTGTGAAGGGAGACTCAGAGGATTCCTGCCCCATCTCACACTCACTCCGAGGTAGTGAATGGTGTGCTGGATGACTGCCATCCAGATATGATCCTTTGAAATATGGTCAGGGACAGGGAGTGGCAGGCAGAAGATGCCGTGCTGTTCAATCCATCTTCCATTTCTCCTTCTGTGTCATTTTATTTCTCTCTGCTCTTTAGATGTTTTCCAGTCTCTCTGTGTGTGTGTCTCTGCATCTCTCTCCCCCTCCGAACCTCTCTCCTTGCTTCCTTTCTGTGTCTGTAACGCCAACGGTGTCTCCATTCCTTCTCCTCTCCACAGAATTGAATTCTTTTTAGATCATGTGTCAATTTCACCTGTTTATGCTTCCAGCCCTAGCCCCCCCCCCTGCAATTGTGGTGCTATCCGTTTGCTCTTGAGACTGGGGTTTCTGCAGCCGGTACGTCACCTGCTCCTGTCCGCAAGTTTGCTTACCTTGTTTGGCTGGGTGATTCAGCTGTCACCCCTTTTCGATGGGACTCCCCTGCTTTCAGTAGCGTCCTCATATTTCTTTCCATTCTTACCTGTGTCACGTCCGTTGAATACTGCAGCCGCTGCCCACTCCCAAATCCACCTACGTGTAGAATGTACTGTAGATTATAAGAATGTAATATATATTTATAAACTTACTGACTGTAAATATAAAGTTTGCATTCAGTGGCTCATGGCTGTCCTGTGTCTTTCTACACGTTGACCCCCTCCAAGAGGCTGGCATCAATTACAAATGGCTCTGCAAATGCTGTGGCTCTAAATGAAATGCAGATTTAAAGATCCCAGCACAATCCAATTACACCCTTACATGGTGTAGCACTGCTGTCTGCGTTGAGGGATGTTGACGCATGATGACAAAGTGCACTGTGTACTAAGTATCTCTCCTTCAGGACCTGAAAGGATTTGCAGATAAATCACACGTGCAATTCTCTCCTAAAAGCCTGCTGACTGATAGTGGTAAGTGGGAACTGCAGCAGGCAAGCAGGTATTCCAGCCTCCCATTGGGCTAGAGTGAGGAAAGCTGACCTTCCTTTGGGTCTCGAGTGTACATACACGCAGTAACACTGGGCTGGGTTAAAAAAGTTGATTTTAGATTTATCAACTGCAGACTCAAGACAATTCCACATAACAAGAAGTTGCATGAAACCTTTACATTCATGCAAACAATAGCGAGTGATCATTTAGTCAGCCATTATTTACTGAGCAGCTACTATGTGCCAGGAATAGCTTTGAGCACTGGAGACAGAGTCATACATGTAACAAGTGCACATGCACTCTCAAAAACCTTACTTATATCTACTGGGGCAGGGGGGATAAACAGCAAACAAAATAATTTCAGATAGTCATAAGTCTGGGCTTTTTCTTTTTCTTTCTTTTTTTTTTTTCTTTGAGACAGGGTCTTTCTCTATCTCGTTGCCCAGGCCGGAGTGCAGTGGCACAATCTCAGCTTACTATAACCTTCATCAGTACTCAAGCGATCCTCCCGCCTCAGCCTCCCTGTAGCTGAGACTACAGGCACACAGCACCACACTTAGCGAATCTTCATGATTTTGCGGATATGGCTGGTCTTGAATTCTTAGGCTCAAGTAATCCTCCCACCTCGGCCTCCCAAAGTGCTGGAACTACAGGTGTGAGCCACGGAGCCCAGCCAGTCATAAGTTTTATAAAAGACAATGAAACTGGTTGCAGAATGGAGAATATTGAGCCAACTTTCAAACCCTTGACAACTTGACCTTCGAAATCTGGATTTCTGGCATCGCTTGAGAATTCAGACACTGGCGAAATGGGGCTTCCCATCTGCCTAGGCCCCGCTGGGGCAGAGTGACACTGAGGGTTTGCGTCTTCTCCATCCACGGTGTCTTCTGGACCCAGAGTTAACCATCTCCATTTACGGTCCATCTTACCACTCTTCTAATAGAGAAATGTGTCTCCCAAGTCACGTCTCTACCCAAAAGTGGGGAACCGGAAAGGGAGGGAACCGTGTGTTTTCAAGACAATTTGAAGAAGCGCATTGCTTTATGAAAGGGAAGGTAATTCCTGTGCGTCTCCCAGGCAAACATAGAGAGAATGTCATTGCCTGAAGAACACGGCAGAAGATGCCATTATGATGCAACCCTTGTGCCCAGAATCCGAGAAAGAACTGACAGGCAAGTCTTCACTGAAATGCCCACCGGGTGTCTTTTCGAATGTGAATAACCTGTGGGGCTTGGTTTCTCTCACAGCTGGCTGGTTCGCTCACTCACACCACCTGCGGGGCCCCTGGAGGCGGTGAGTTTCCCAAGCTCCCGAGGAAGAGGGCTCTGGAAACCAGAGGGCCGCTGGCCTCATCAGCACCTCTGTGGGGGGCTCGTCCCTCGCGGGCTTCTCGGTTCCCTCCCCCGGACTCAGGCTACAGGTACTTGACCATGACTAAGTACCGCAAACTGGGCAGCTTGAGGAACAGAAATGTGTGGTTTCACTCTTTCTGGAGCCTGAAGTTGGAGCTCAGTGTGTGCACAGGGCCGGTTCCCTCAGAGGGTTTGTGGGGGCTCCTCCAGGCCTCTCCCAGCTCCTGCAGTTGCTGGCATCCTTGCTAGTTCTTGGCTTGTAGAAGCGTCACTGATCTCTGCCGTCACCTTCATGTGACATGCTCCCTGTGTGTGTGTCCATGTCCAAATCTCTTTTTTGTGAGATGGGGATCTCACTTTGCTACCCAGGCTGGAGTACAGTTGCGTGATAAATGTTCACTGCTGCCTCGACCTCCGGGGCTCAAGCAATCCTCCCACCCTAGCCTCTCAAGTAGCTGGGACTATAGGCACACACCACCATGCCTAGATATTTTTTTGATTTTTTGTTAAGATGGGGTCTTGCTATGTTGCCCAGGTTGGGCCCAAGCAATCATTCCACCCTGGCCTCCCAAAGTACTGGGATTACAGGATGAGCCACCATGCCCAGCTCCAAATTTCACCAAGGCGTATTATACTAGGACCCACCCTACGCTGGTGTGACCTCATCTTCACTCGTGACACCTGCAGTGACCCTATTTCCAAAAAAGGTCGTCTTCTGACACTGGCGGTTAGGATTTCCACTATGAATTTGGGGTCAAGGGAGACACAGTTCAACCTGTAACACTGGCCCCTGGTCCTAAGGTCCCGGGCAGCTAAGCCTGCGCACAGGCCGAGGGCAGCCAGCCATGACTGACCTGGCACTGGACTGGTGGGGCCCACTGGCCTTCCAGAAATGCGGCTCATGCCCCAGAGCTTTGCCCTTCCCTCGGTTTCACACCGGTTTTACAAATGAGTCTGCTGGGACACCCTGGGACTGCAAGTGAACAATTTATCTATTTCCTTCTGGGAAAGCCCAGAACTGTGAATTAATTACCCAGTTGACGCCTCCCATGGTGCAGTCATTAGCTCCTTGCCACCCTCTGTTTTGCCTTTGCAGCAGCAAATGATGCCCTGGCAGGAAGATGGGTGAGCCCAGGGTGTCCCCCAGCAGAGACTGGCATCCTCTGAGCCAGTGATTACAGTGGATGACTGCTCGGGGGTGGAAAAGGGAGAGGCCAGACACCAGGCTTGCAAAGCCTGACTCGGATGGGCAGAATCGCCAGCAGGTCCTTCTCAAGCACACTGTGACACACCTTCCCCACATCTGACCCCAAACGATATGGGAAACATGCTGTATACGGGAAACATGCTGATAGGGTAATCAGAAAGTTAGATCAGAAAGGAGAACTAGAAGGTCTGTCCTGGGTACAAAGGCTCCGTGTGTTCTGGGAGAGGTATTGGTTTCCTGGGGCCGTCATACCAAAATCACCACAAACTGGGCTGCTCACAGCAGCAGGAATTTACCCTCTTACATTCTGGGGGCGGGAAGTTCAAAGTCAAGGTGTTGGCTGAGGTGGTTCCTTCCGAGTGTCGTGAGGCCCAATCAGCCCCATGCCTCCTCTTCCAGCTCCAGGCGGCTCCTGGCAAGCTTGGGTCTCCTGGCTGGTAGATACAGCCCTCTAGTCCCTGCCTCCATGAGTGTCTGTATGCAAGTTTTCTTCTCATAAGAAATTCAGTCACTGGATTTTGGAATAGACCCTAATTCAGTATGACCTCATCTTACCTTGATCACATCTGCAAAGACCCTATTTCCATGTAAGGCCACATTCACAGGGACTAAGGGGTAAGACTTCAACATAGCTTCCTGGGGTCACATTCCCGTCCACTCCAGGAGAAAGAAGTCCCCATGGTAGAGAAGAAGTTCTGTCTTCCTGTTTGCTTTAAAGAGAATCCTTTCATTGCAGGTGACTAAAAAAACAAAGTGGGCTTGAGGAAAAAAATAGCAGCAGCGAGGAAGAGGATGTGCTACTTTCTAGGATGCAAGAAGTGGTGCGTCCGGGATGGCTGGCCCAGGGGCTCCGTCTCTTCTCTCTGCGTTTACCTCTGTATTTGCCTATTCGTCTTCGTGTTCGGACAGCCCGCTCTACAGAGCAGCCTCCAGAAACCCTAGACTTGTTATCAGAGTTGTGTGCAGGTGACAGTCACAAAGCAGAGAGAGTTTCACTCCCAGAATGTTCAGAAAAAGTCCTCCATTGCCTCCTATTGCCCGACATGAGTCACTGGCTGAACAGTCAGATCTGTTGAAGGAATGGCCAGCCCTGGCACCTGGAGAATGAGGGGCAAGTCCTCAGCATAGAGACTCAGGCAGCATGCAGACACTGCCGTTACCCGGGGAGGTGGAGGCTGATCTCGCAAAGCATCCCAGTTCATTGCTCCTACCGGCTTCAGCTCCCTGCATTTTCCGTTCCCACGAGTTTTGCTTTCTAGACATTCAAGAAGACTCCTGAGCCAATATTAAGGAACCCCAGAGAATGCTGGGCCATGCTGAAGAGTGGGAGTCGACCCCTTCACAGACAGCCTCTGTGGGGCCACTGCAGAGACCCGGTCCAGTCTGGCTGAGTTCCTGTGAGTGCCCCCGCTGGACCAGCACTCTGTGTAGCTGTTCTTTCTCCGACAGCCAGACCCTGAATTTCTCACAGCTGTGTTTCCTGATGTTGAATGGAGCCTGACTCACCAATTATGCTAATGCACTGGGAGCCTGGTGGCTGATGATTGTCTTGTGACTTTCAAAGCTTCCTCCGGCTCTCCTCTGTTCCCCCTGCAGGCAGAGCATTGCTAGGCTCCTGGGTGAATCTTCTAAGTAGGCAGTCAATGTTTTCTAAATGAAAATTCACAGGGCGACCTTTAAAAAAACATGACTTAAATCATGTCACCCCTGGCTTAAAACCCTCCAGTAGAGGCCCATAATTCCTGGAATAAAACCTGGACTCCTTCATGTGACCAAAAGGTCGTATGTGGCGTGGAGCTGCCTGCCACACACCCTCATGCCCACCACCTGCTCACTAGCTCCCTGCACTCCAACCCCACTGGTTTCCTTCTGTCTGTTCCTCTGTCAACAGAAGTGCACTCCTGGCTGGGCTCGGTGGCTCACACCCGTCACGTCATCCCAACACTTTGGGAGGCTGAGGTGGGCTGATCCCCTGAGGTCAGCAGTTCGAGACCAGCCTGGCCAACATGGTGAAACCCCCGTCCATATTAAAAATACAAAAATTAGCCAGGCATAGTGGCAGACGCCAATAATTCCAGTTACTTGGGAGGCAGAGGCAGGAGAATTGCTTGAACCTGAAAGGCGGAGGTTGGAGTGAGCCGAGATCGAGCCACTGCACTCTAGCCTGGGTGACAGAGTGATACTCCATCTCAAAAAAATAAAAAGCAGCACACTCCCACCTCAAGGCCTTTGCCCTCGTTGCTGCTTCTTTCTGGAACTCTATCCCCCAAGACTCTCAAGGTCTGAACCCTCCCCATCATGCACATCTCAGCTCTTACCTCTATTCCTAAGAGAACACATCAGAGCAGCCTCGCCCCTCCCATGCCACTTCCTTCCGCTCTGATCATCTTATTCGTTCATGGCTTCAAGTGCCCTAGAATCGTTCTGCCTGCTTTCTAGCCGATTGTGTGTCTTCACTAGTAGGATGTGAGTTCCAGAGGAGTAAGGAGATAGTCCAATCTATTCCCTGCTGTTTGCTCTATGACTAGAGTCATTCCTAAAATGAGTCAGCAATCAATAAACAGTTTTGGATGAACGGTTGCATGGCTGGATGATGGTGGATTGGGGATGGATGGAGGTTGATTTGACACATAGATGGATAGTAGACAGTTAAATGGCAGATGGATAAATGGATGGGTGAAGTTGATTACATGGATAGATGGCTGGTGGGTGATGATGGATGGATGGATGGATGGCCAGGCGAACAGATAATAAATGGCTTACAGAGCATGAGTGATGAAGGCACAACCTGATAAATGTAAGAGAGCCACCTAGTGAGAACCAGGAGACATCTGCCTGAGGACTGATTTTATATACCCAATTGCTGTGCTGTATGGACATGACACTAGCATCTTTCACTGGGCCAAAGACAAGCCTCCATTGTCTCTGTACTGGTCATTTCAGGGGAGACAAAAATAAATTAGATGCAATTTCTTCCCTCAAGAGACACATAGAAAATAAAACCTCTTCTCATCTCTTTCCATAGCAACCTTGCTGGCTTTCTTTCTAGCCCTCTGTGAATGAAGCACAGTTTAAATAAAACATCCCTTCCTCCCCAGATTCACCTTATTTAATGGAAGCCTTCCTCTGAACCAGGTTTCCGTCAGTCCTATTCCATACAGTTGGTGACTCCAGTCTACTGGCAAGCAGACATTTTCCTGGCTGTTACGTGTTTTCAAGAACAGGGAGGGGGTTTCCTTCTTCCTCTATAGCCCCCCAATACTCAGTATAGGTTTGGGCCTGGGAGTTGAGGCAGACAGTAGTGCCCAATACATTTCCCAGCTGCCTTGCCGTTCAGGTGGGGGCACGCAGCTAATTCTTGGGAATGGCTGTGAACAGTAATGGCAGCTGCCACTTCCAATGAGAACAGGTTAAGAGCCAGTGTGAGCTCTCCACGTTCAATGTTAACATGTGGTACCACATGAGGGAACCTGGAGAGCATCCCGCCCTCATCAGATGCTTTTCAGCAAGAAAAACCTTTGTTCTGCAATACCACTGGTACGCTGGGTTCTTTATTGCCATAGGAGCCCGCACCCTGACCTGATGAATACGATACTTGTTAATGTATCAGATGCTGCTCAGCTTGGTGAGTGGCTGCATTCTGACGGGCACATCTTCATGTGGAAGCAGGAACTTGGTGAGAAGGTGGGGATCAGATTCAGGCCAAACTTGATAACTTTTCCCCTTTAGGGATCTGCCTGACCTGGGCACCCATAAAGTCTTGGCCTGAAGGGGCAGAACAAATGCATCATCCTGAGCGTGAAGAGGTCTCCCAAGGCCTCGCTGTGATTTTTATTAGCAGCTGGAAGAATGCGACCATCGCCTGCTCTGCTGCTCGCGCTCGTGGCTGGTGTGAGCTCATTAGTGCACTCAGTGTCTGCTTTGCTCTATCTGCAGTGATGCTGCCCAGAAGCCTGGCTTTCCCAGAAGACCCCTGTGCCGGCCGGTCCTCCAGCTGCCCTGGCTGCCCTCCTCCCTTCCTGCTCCACACAGATGTGCATTAGTGCAGGAGGGGCTGCCCCAGCTCCAAAGAGTCAGGCTCTTCCGGGCTGCACTTCCTTGGGCCTCCCTACAGCTTCCTTGGACACAGCAAGCAGCTTAAGGTCAGGAAACAGCAGGCCGGAGCTCCGTGCCAGCTGACTCTCCTTCTGAGAGCGGCAGATGCCAGCTGCCTTCCAAGCTCAAACCTCAGCGTGCCCTCCGCTGCTCAAAGAAAAGTGGAGGCTGCCAGACAGCTCCTGGGCTCCTTGTTAGTTTTTGAAGTATTTTATGATGCTAAGGTCTAATTCTGTAATGCAGACTGGAAATGAACAAAAGTCTTGTCCCTGCGCCTCCAGTTCATCACTGTAATGTGGAAAGAATGTCACTCAGACTAGGCACCCCTTGAAAGGAACTTGCAGCTGGTCACGGTCTGCGTGTGCCCCTAACTTTCCACAATGTGTCACTGGCTCTGCCTGAGCATACCTCCGTGGGTTTTTGGTGGTTACTGCTGCCACTTAAGACACACCCTTTTCTCACCTGTACCTCCAAAGCTTTTTACTCCCCAACTTCCACTTCCGTGACCCCAGCTCAGCCCCACGGCTTCAGTCTGTGCCCGCTGCTCCCCTGTGCCAGGCCTCTGCTAAAGCAGGTGAGCCCCACCCCACCAGAAGCCTGGGCCACCTCAGTAAGGTGGCTGGAGTGACCTCACAGGGGCAGCCACAGGACCTCCCCCAAGCAACAGCCTCTTCTTGGCATGCATGCAGGAAGAGCTGTTCAAACAAAAACACTCGGCAGAGGTGGCAGTCTCGAACTGAACACAAGAGTCCCTGAGACTCTGTTAGGTGCACTGTCTGGTTAGGACCTGGCTCTACCTTGGCCAGCCCTTGGCCTCCCTGCTAGCCTGGTGGGTCTGCAGAGAAGCTGGAGTTACTTAAGCCCATGGCCTCAAGTCAGTCTTCTCTTGAAATGAGACAGCATGGCCTTCCAGCCTCACAAAGGGAAGTGAAGGCTACACCGCAGAAAACAGATGAACTCCAGTGAAAACAGAGACTTTTACCCTTCCCAGCAGGTCAACAGAGGTCCTAGAAGACAAGATCACAAGCACCTTCTTCTATCCCTATTATTTTAGGAGGATGTAAATCCAAGAATATCTTTAAGTCACCAGATTAAGCTAAATCTCTCAGTGCATAATTTCCCTTTTCAAAATTTCCATTGCCCCCGGAAAAGGAGCCACCCCTGTCCACCTGCAGGGTGGGTTTTCTGGGCCACTCTGTCCTGAAGCAGGAGGTTCCTTCCCATTCTCCTCCTTCCCTGGCACCCGCAGTGACTTCAGACACCACACGAGGTAGACTCTGCTGCTCTCTCAGGTGACTCTGCCCGTTCCCAAGGGGCATTCTCCCAGCCATGACTGTCACCTGTGATTTACAGGGGAAGATAGCCACTGAGCCTGGAGGGGGCCTGGACCAGAGCTCAGGCACCCACAAGTGAGACGGCTTCTGGCATTAGATTTTTCTCCTTCGATAAATAAACAAAATCTAAATCCTCCCAGTTTTAAAGAGCCTCGAGGAATGTGCAAAACGCACTGTTGTTCCTTAGGTATTTGAAAATAACTATGGTCAACCACGGCAACAAAATCCACCTGGGTCCGAGGCCTAGCAAATCTCTGCTTCTTCCCTACTTTTGAGATGCTTTAAAGTATATGAAGGTTTTGAAAATAACTCCCCATCTGTCTCCCTGCTCCTCAAATAGCTGAGACATAATCAATATGTGCAATTAAAATTTTCCATTTGTTGATAGATAATTGGACAGACAAATAGCCTGAGCTCTAAGTGTCAATATATAGATCTTGGCAGGAGGATAATCCACTACGAGCAGCTGTGAATCATGTCATGCACCTGCTTGGGAAGATTTCAGAAACTCTGTGCTGGAGAATCACTGGTGTTTCTAGTCCATTAGAGAGTCTAGTCTTGATCTTCAGGCTCCAAACTTCAAAGGAATTTTATCAGAGTCACATGGGCAGCAAGTGGCAAAGCTACATGCTTTGGGTAACTAGCGATTATTGGGTCAGGCACAATAGCTTCCACTTCCCTTTTCCGTTACCTTCATAAATTCCTGGGGCATCACCTCCCCTCCTTGGGTGCATTCTTGATAGAACAGTAAAGGCCAGTGGCTGAGCTCTTTCGTGGCCCAGGGACACTCAGAAAAATGACCCAGGGACAAAGGAGCAGATAGAATGCGCCCATCCCACCAGGAGCCATTGGCCCAGATGTTCCTCCTCGGGATCATTCCACAGCATCTGCCTTCCAGCCTCCAAAGCCACCTATTCCCTGTCTATTTCTGCAAGTTCCAGTGGCTTTCTAGCAAATTTTTACTTTAGTGATGAGGTCTATTCCTTGCTTGCAACTAAACATCCTATCTGATAAAACTGGTCTTCGGCTCAGATGCTGCCTGATAAGAAAAGGATGTCTGTTGTCCCAGTGTGACATCCAGGCCAAAGTCAGCTAGGGAATCTCTGATGCTCTACGCTTTGATAAAACCCCACATCAGAGAGGGTACAAGTCGGGCTTCTAGGGAAAAGAAAACTGAGACATTTCTTTTTTTTTAATAGTTTTTTGTACATTTTGGAAGTGAGGAGACATTTATTTCAGGTGCTAGTTTAGAAAGGAATGGTCCATGTCTGGGGCATCCTCCGCCACCAACTCACGAGCTCATCTAGGGATGTTCATGGCTGGTGTGCCACGAGGGATGCACCTCCTTCTACCAAGATTCTCCTCCAAGAATCATCCCCATCCACAGCCTTGCTCCACCCCAGCACCGCTGGCATTTCAGGGTGGATGATCCTCTGTAGGGGACTGTCCTGTGCATCACAGGGTGTGTGGCAAGATTTGGAGCCACCCCTGGCCTTGCCCCACCAGGGCCAGTCACCCCTGCCATCGGGACAAAACTGTGTCACCACCTCAGTGCCCTAAATCCAGCCCGCAGAAAGAAAGAGACAATACAAGGCAGTAGCAGCTGAGCAAGCTCCCTTAGGATTCAGCGGGTGCCGGGCACCTCCCTCTCTCCATTAGCAGGAACTTGTTCCCAGGTCACTCCAGCAGAAGGGAAGGCAGGGAGGAATCTCCAGCTAAGCAGCAGGGGCCTGGCTAATGCACAGGGGATCATTTTACTAAATCGGGGCGGGGGGGAGGGGGGGAGTCATAGGTTCTGGAAACACGCAGCAGTCTCTGTAACAGGCTCTGGCAGACCACTCTAAAAGCCCAGAGGCAAGGCAGAGAGGCCTGGATTCAGGTTTTCTCAGCTGGATATATGTGAAGATAATTATGTGTGCACATGTGCTTAACACACATACAGATGGCACACATATAAAGGATACATGTGCACAATACATGCATGCATGCATACACACATGTACTTATATGTTTATAACATAAGCACATAATGCATGCAGAGGTGTATTTACACACACACATAGAAAACTTGCAGGTGCATAACATACATCCACACATATATGCATAAATAACACACATATATAACATATATATCTCTATTCTTTCCTAGGTTCTCTAGGGACATTGGACCTAGAGCTAGAGAGGTTGTGGGCTTCATCTCTCATGGGCAAAAGTATACTCTCCATTGCTGCAGCAAAGCCAGTGGGTCCGGAGCAGGAGCTCTGGGGTCACAGGGACACAGACTGAGCTTGCTGCTGGGGCTAACCTCATGGCACAGAAGATGCCATTTAATCCTAAAGAGCAGAGGTTTGAGGGTGGACAGTGCTGGTTGGAATCTGCTCTGCCGCCCCTCGCTGTGGACGTTTACTGACTCTCTAGTCCTTGATGACTATTCCCTTGTTTACCTCACTCTAATCCTCAATGATTTCCTACATAAAATGGGAGGACACACATCGTCGGGTTGTGAGGAAGCTGCACATTGCCTGGCAGCCCGGAGTGCTCAGTCAACAGGCGTCCTCGCTGTGAATATCACCAGGTTATTCCCTCACAGGTGCCGAGCGGTGGATTACAGCAGTGGACTAGCTTAGCGGTTCCTGAAACCTACTGGAGAGCTTTTACAAAATCCAGGTAGAAAAGCACCCCCATCCCCACCGCCCGCTTCCGAGATATTTTCAGTTGATCGATCGGGGGCAGGGCCTAGGAGTTTGTATTTGTGAAGCTTCCTCTAGTTGATTCTGATGTACAGCCAGGTTTGGGAAGTGGCCTTCCAACACTAAAATTTTATATTCCAATTCTTTACCTTCACTCTCTGCCCTTTTATCTTCATGCCAGAAACCCCAGCCTCCGTCCCTTCCCGAGCCATTAATAAGCATTTATGACTCCCTGTCATCCTTCCTCCTTCCAGTCCTGATCAATACTTCTCCTCTTAGTATTTGGCACTCCCTGCATGCACTGGGCAAGCTCTCAAGGTCAGTGATGGGCAAGGAATCTTATCCTGAAACAATAGCGCTGACCTGTAGGATTCTGCATTCCTGAACCAAAGCCACTGAGCGGCAACTGGATTTAAAACAGCCCTTGCTCTGTGTGGGTGGCAGAGTCAGATGGGAGCCACACCCGGTAGAACGCTGTTGCGAAGACCAAGGCTGAATGCTGCAGAGGTGTGGCGAGCAGATGAATTCAGTGCAGAGGATGGCTGCTGGCCCCAGACACTGCTGCCACCGGTGACAAATGAGCCTCCAGACGCTAGCTGCAAGGAGCCCCACTCCTGTATGGAGCCTGCGTATAGTTCCTTAGACAGCTCACCAAGTGACCCCCAGAAAAAAGGCAAGACTTACCTCTTCAAAGTACATCAGATAATTTATCTTACAACTGGACCTGTGCATTTTCGCAACAGATAAAGCATAAGGCTATTTCTTGCAGAGCTTACTGTAGTAAGGAGACACTGGGAACAGCTTAAATGGCCTTCAGTAGGAAGCTAGCTAAGGAGTGCATGGGGTCCTCTGCTTCTGTGGGGTTATGACAGCATCTCAGTCCCCATGAACTCAGGACTGGCTTTCAAGGCTGAAAAGGCTGACATGGGCTCACCAGGCTGTGTGTGGACCCCATAAGTGCCTCCAAGCTTCGAGGCCAGTGTGGACTCTATTGTCTAGTGGTGTGGACTCTCTTGTCTAGCGGTGTGGACTCTCTTGCCTAGCAGTATAGACTCTATTGTCTAGCGGTATGGACTCTCTTGTCTAGCGGTGTGGACTCTATTGTCTAGCAGTATAGACTCTATTGTCTAGTGGTGTAGACTCTCTTGTCTAGTGGCGTGGACTGGGGTAATGGATTTATTACAGCAAGAGCCTCAATTCTTCTCCCTATGTGCACACCACTTTCCTTTTTTCAGTTTGAAATATTTAATTGGTAAATAAGGATTATATGTATTCAAAGCATACAATGTGATAATTTGATATTATATATGCATTGTATAATTATTTTCAATATATCTCTATAACTCTATCTAGCGGGGAGTGTATTTCTCTACATTTTGAATCTCAGCTGACCTTGCCACCTGCCTTAGTTCACAAAATACGATAGATGTAACACTGTGCCAGCTCCAGACCTAAATGTCAAGAACCCTGAATGCTCCTCTGCTCATTCTTTAGAACTTTCTGGCTCCATATCAACAAGCCGAGGTTAGCTTGCTGAGGAATGAGTCACGTAGAGCAGTTGCTCTTGTTAAGGCTGCAAACGTAGGACAGCCCTGCCAGCTGATCATGGAAATATCAGTAAACTCAGCCACGATTTGAGAACTGTCCAGCCAACACAGAGACACACGCGTTGGATACATGTTTGTTAACAGTGGGTTTAGTGTTCGTATATTATGCAGCAGGAGATAACTGATACATCGGGGTAAGGCTGTGGTGGTTCCCTAATCTTTATAGGGTCAATGTGGTTTCTTGTTATCACATAGCATTCTGTAGGTTTTATAGTATGAAGGATCTGTGAAGTCTCCCATAAAGCCACCCCAGGCTTGCAGGACCCCCAGATATGCCCCAGGTGCAAAAAACTCAGACCTCCTCATCACCAAAATAAGTGTCTCTGACACTCTGATGGTCTCCGGGGAAAAGGCACAGGCAGCTGTGACCCACAGCCAGCAGAACACTGACTATCACTGCAGTTGGCTTTGTCAATAGAAATATTAAGATTTACAACGGAAGTCACTGTCATCAGTTTACACTGGTGGTGATACATGGCAAAGACAAGTTAGAATCTGGATGACAATATTCTCTCCATACTGTCCCTCTGGGGCAGAAAACTGAAGTGTCTACCAGAGCCAGGCAGGTAATGAAATGTGTGAGCCATCATACCTGATTGCACCTTCTTCAACACAGAAGCACATCGCTTGCATATTAAACAGGTGCACAAAATCTTTACTTACACAGAGAACGAGCCTCTCGATCATTGTTCTTGGAACACAAGAAGAATTGGCTCTCCTCTTGACTCTCGCATGAGAAATACATGAGCCCACACATCATGATATATAGCAACTGCCAATTGGGGTTAGTGTCAGGAGGACAATTAAAATGTGTAGGGACTAAGGAGACGTTTTTCTAAAAGGAATGGCCACCCCTTTAACACCAGGCATGTGGAGATGCAAGCCCAGTGTCTTCAAGCTTTTCAAATTTTCAGGAGAATCAGGAGTTTCGATCTTTATGTGAAACCTTCAGATAGGCAATTCTTAGTATCTATCTAACAAATAAATCATGTTGGGATTGTAGGAAATAATAAACGAAGGAGGTTATACTTTCTGACAGTGTGGTTCAAATAAAAATAACAGGTAAAATGAATTGAGTGCTCGCAAGCACAATGTTAAGCAAAAGAAATGAGACACCAAAGAGCACATGCTGTATGATTGCCTTTGTAGGAAGGCCAACCACAGGCAAAGAAATAAACCACGATATGAGTCCAAATAGTGGTTGCTGTTGAGGTGATGCTCCCTAGAAAGGGCCTGAGAAAGCCTTCCGTGAGCACTGCTAATGTCCGATATCTTAATCTGGGTGGCGGTTTCATGGGTGGTTACATGTTTAAACATTTGTAGACTGGGCACAGCGGCTCATGCCTGTAATCCCAGCACTTTTAGAGGCTGAGACAAGCAGATTGCTTAAGCTCAGGAGTTCAAGACCAGCCTGGGCAACATGGCGAACCCCGTCTCTTCAAAAAATACAGAAGTCAGACGGCTGTGGTGGTGCATGCCTACAGTCCCAACTACTCCGGAAACTAAGGTGGGAGCATTACTTGAGCGCAGGAGGTCGAGACTGCAGTGAGCCAAGGTCACAGCACTGCACTTCAGCCTGGGTGACAGAGATCGACCCTGTCTCAAAAATGAAAATAAATACACTTTTTAAATTAAAAATAAAAATATGCAGGTCTATGCATTTTCCTAAACTTAAATTATAGCTCCGTCAATATAGCATTAATGATAATGAGAGAAACTATAAACAACTTTGTTATAAATACAAAAAAAACAGAAAAATAGGCAAAATGTATTGAACACTAATATTGTGCCAAGCACTTATCAAAGACAGCTCCCATATTTCATTCTCACAACTACCCTATGGTGGCAAATTTTACTATCCCTAATCTATAGATGAGAAAATTGAGGTTCGTAAAAGCCATGGAACTCCCCAAGTTCATGTTGGTTCATACACAGCAGATGCAGGCTATGAAATTAGTGTGCCTGGTCCCAGAGCCTGCATTCATAACCCCCTCCTATGCATACACGTGGTGTGCCTGTACATTCTCACACACACACCCTTGAGGTGACAAACCCAACTTATATCTTTCTATGCCGACTACAGAGAGGACCCAGTTTAATTTCCTCTTTTTCCACTTTTGTTTACAAAGCATTCCGCTGTTCCAGTGAGGCTATAACTTCTCAGTGATTTAGAGGAGTCTTCTACAACTGAAAACAATGCATGTTTCCTGTTATTTATATCCATAGATTAAACATCCCATATGAAAAGTTATATTACAGCTTCTCAATCTGTTAACACCAAGGCTGAGCCCAAAACTCACTCAACTTGGTCATCACACGGTAAGGCAGGAGCTGATGAGGTAGGTCTGTCCATGGTGCTGATTAACTCACTAGAGAATGAGCTCGGCTATTCCCGCCCATCCAGATGCAAGCTCTGGTACTATCCCTTGCTCTGAAGAGGAGTGTAGGATCAAGATCACTTGAGACAATTTGGATTATATTTTCAAGTCAGCCAGATCAGGGTGAAGTTGGTTAAGCTTTTCCAAAAGCTGTACTTGAGGAAAAGGTAGTAAGGCAAGGCTTAAGTAGACCCATGAAGAACAGAGGTTGAGGCTTGATTTAAAAAAAAAAAATTTTTTAAGAAAAAGTTATTTGTCTGGGTGCAGTGTACAGTGGCTCATGCCTGTAATTCCAGGACTTTGGGAGTCTGAAGTGAAGGATTGCTTAAGCCCAGGGGTTCGAGACCAGCCTGGCCAACAAAGTAAATTTTAAAAACTAGCCAGCCATGGTGGTACATGCCTGCAGTCCCAGCTACATGGGAGGCTGAGGTGGTAGGGCTGCATAAGCCCGGGAGGTTGAGGCTGAAGTGAGACATGATTATGCCACTGTACTCCAACCTGGGAGACAGAGCAAGACTCTGTCTCAAAAGAAAGAAAAGAAAAGAAGGAAAGAAAGGAAAGGAAAGAAAAAGCAATTTGATGCATAAATCTTATGTTGGTTACAAATTCTGCAGCACAAATGATACGTTGTCATCAAAGGATTTATATAGGTCTGATCAGGAGGACACTTATTAAAGTCTCTTAATTCCCCATAGGAAGTGATGTTCTGTCTGTCCAGGATTTCAGGAAGTCTCAAAGGGGGGTTACCATGGCTCTTGCAAACCCAGCTACGTTAATCTGACATAGCTGTGAAGTGGCAACCTCTTAAGTCCCTTTCCTGGTTTCAAAAATGACTTTAGTAAGCCACGCTCCTAAATCTCACATGCCATTTTGAGTATGATTTTAGGCATCTTCCTATATTGTCCACAGATTATATGAAATGACAAAGCATCACCTGTGCAAAGTTATGCTTCAACTACTTAAGAAAGAACTACTTAAGACAAAGAATTCAAATCCTACAGGGCTCGAGAGGTACTGGGCACAGCAAGCTTAGCCAGGACCTACACAGAACTGCCAGTCACCAGTTTTTTATTCCTAAAAGCAGCAAATATCTTCTCCGCCATTTCCAAAATAAATAACATCTCAGCCTACTTTGCTATATTAATGATATTATAGTATGGAGCATAAATACAATTGGCAATAAGGAAGTAGAATTGCTCTCAGATACTTTATTTTGGGGTATGTCTGTCTAGGGAACCCCAGTAGCACCAAAATCAGCTGTATCCACCACATCAACCACTATTCTTGTGGCCATGGAGTAAGAGATTCTTCCCCACTGTCAGATATGGGGTTTGCAACCATCTCGAGTTTGGGTGGTTTTATTGTTTTGTAGAAGCAACAGAATATGGCACTTAAAAGGTCAAACTAGAATGAGACTGCCAGGGTTCAATCCTTGGCCCTTCCCTTCCAGTCCTATACACCCAAGTAATTTATCTATCATTTCTCTTTTGGCTTTCTAACCTGTAAAATGGGAATAATAATGAACTATCTCAAAACACAGTTGTGATGACTGAGTAGATATCAACTATTTAAAACAGTTCAGTGAAGCAAGAGTTCGATGAAGTCGTTGAACACTGTCTTCTTATCTTCAGCCCCTTCAGGATGTTTATAAGGTATCTTGCCTTTTTTCCCCCCTCTGAGCCAAAATAAATAGCATTTGCCACTAAGAAGCTTGTTGGAGATGGACAGATTCTTGGGGACAGGCAACAGAAATTGACTCATTATTGGAAAGAGATGAGGGGCTCAGAGAACAAAAGACTGAGGATAAATGCTTGAGAGATGAACAGAAGCAAGGGCATGGCGAGGAGTGGGATACTGGAAACCACAGCAGAGAGAGGTAAAAACCTTCTATTCCTGCCATGGATGTGACCTCCTAAAGTCCAGCTTCCCTGTACTTCTGATTCAAGAATTACAATTCCTGAAGAAATACTCAGGTTGACCAAGCCCTAGCCATGAACTGAGCCGGCTGTGAGAAGAATCTCACACCTTCCGCTTCCAACTCTCTTAAATTGATCACTGGTATTCAACAGTCAAAAAGATGACAAAATCCCACTGGAATGAGAGGCACTGGCTTCTGAGCGATGCTCTTCCCTGAAGCAAAAGCATCTCCCATGGGTAGTCCACCAAGAGATCTAGAGGAGTTGAAGTGCAAAAACAGGTCTTCTGCTAGCTCATTAAACTTAAAGAAAAACTTGAACATGAAAGGGTGGGAACTTTTCTTCACTTCTCTCCCATTTCTTCTCAGTTCCTGAACTCAAATAATTACTGAAATTAAATATAGCAATTGAGGCTGCCTACTGTTTCTTGCTATGTCATATGTTACAGAGGCACCTTCAAACTCAGCCATCTGTCTGAATTGCCTCTAGCGTGTGGCTCACACAGTGGTTATTGTTGTAAAAAGACACCCAGGAATGAGCGCTTGCATTATTCACTTCATTTATTTTGATACAATATTTGGAGCTACTTCATTAAATTTTCTTACAATGTCCTGTCATTTTTCCCTCTGCCAGCATCTGTTTCACACAGATAATATAACACACAGAGGGTGAAAAAAAGGTGTCTGCAGAAGGGAATAGAAATTATTTAACTTGATTTATACATCGGGGTTAGCATCTTTTTTTTTCTCCTCTCAAAGAATCCAATAGCATAAAACATTTCATTAATGAACATATCAATGTATCTGGTTACTAAATGGTTACTAAATGGGTAAGGCAATTAAGCTGTTGTTCCCTAAGATGAAAAGAGACAAAGTTCCGCTTTCTTTGGGGGAGGGTTTCATCTAACTGAAGCTAGCTCGACAGCAGCAAGCTAAACGGGAAGCCCATGTGTGTACTTTCATCAACGTGAGAGACTGACATCTTCAAGTTCTGGGCGATCTTGCTTCTCAGTCTAACAAAACCACCAAAAGACAAGCAGCTGTCTTATTCAGAGACCGTTGCTGTTTTACAGTCATTAAATTTGTCACTTGTGGCTGAGAGAAGCTATGCAAACAGGAATTGAATTCAATTGAATTTAAAGGTCCCCAGCATCGCGTTTACCATGGGAAAACCGACCAAGACAACAGAACCCAGTTGAGGAAGAAGAGTTGAAATGACAGAATGTCAGAATTCCCAGCCCAATGCTTTCCTTGTTGGACACACTGGTTCCAAAATTATCCAGAGATGAATGTACAGGAAGGAAAGACAATGTAAATAAAAAACCAGTGTTTTTAATTCTTATTTTTACTTCTCCAACTTTCGGAAAAAGAAAACTAAATTCTTTATGAGTGAAAACTCTGTCTGCCTGCAGGTGTGTCTGATGTCCAGCTCATGTACACCAACAGGGGCCCCCAGGTGCTCACGGGCAGTTCCTTTCCGATTCATCAGTGTTCTTACTAGTTATTAAACATTCTGAATGCGTCCCTTTTGACAACCAAGAGGTCAAAGAGGACGCACTAGTCAGCTGCTGTTTTGCTGTCAGCAAAGTTTCCACTTTTTTCTGGCAATGACATTCCAAATTTCCTCTGGGGCAGCCACTTTTCCGCTGTCTGACGCAGTCTGGTGGAGCTCTCGACCATGCCACCTTAGCTTCCTCCACTGAACGATGTCTCCTTGGTGCCCTTGAGAGCCCAGCTGCTGGTTTCTGTTTCCTATTCCTGCTCCGTCACCTCGGTTTTCTCCTGTCCATTTTAAGTCTCATTTTCATTCTACTTTTCCATTTTGTAAGATACCCTCTAATAGAGCCCATTTCTCTCTAAGTTAGTCAAAATCCATTTCTGTCCAGGCAACCCAATGAACCTTGGATGAACCCCAAAGTATAAGCCCCTTAGTCTTCTAGAAATGAAAGAAATCCATGAGTTAATATAAGTCACATCCCATGGATGGAATTAGCTGGCTGCAGGAATGCTTTCAAAAGGAAAGCTGCGTGATAATATAGCTTGGAGACAAGTTATCGATGAGGTTAAAATGCCTCTCTATGTCATCAGGAAGCATCAACTAGGAAGAAAATTCTGTAACGATGGAACTCTTAACATGTTATTAAATGTTTGTGGAAAATACAATACCGACTGACAAGTGTGGGCCTCAGACCAAATAAGGTCTGGGGAGAATTTAATCAATATTTATGCAGAACTGTGCAGAAAAACTGTTCCTTATTTTATTAAAAAACTATTTTCCAAAGGCTTGCATGAGTATACTTGGAGGTGCCTGTCCATCTACATTTTTCCTGTTTCCTCATGAAAACAACCTTGGACTTTTTATTCATGATGCTCATGATGTCTACATTTATTAGGATACACCCAGGCAGTTGTAAATGACAAATCCTGGCTCAAATTGTTTTAAGCAGAAAGGAGAATCCACAGGCACATGTAAAATAAAACGATGTCTGGAAGGCACCAAGACTGAGATTCTCTTTGTCATCTGGTTCAGCTTTCCTCTGAAATGACAGGACTCTCAGGTAGCCTCTTCCAACATGGTGATTGGCCCGGAAGCTGCAGACACACATTCTCCTGGTTTCAATCTCGAAAGAAATGTTCTCTCCTCTTGGCATTTCTATGAAATGTCCAAGAACTGAGCCTCATTGGCTGACAAGGGTCATATGCCCATCCTTGACCCAATCACCATAGCCATTTAGAGTCTTTCTTCTGATTGGTTACGTAGGAGCCACACCTTCCCTGCTGGGGGTGGCCTAGTGGCCCCATGCAAAAGCAGGCTTTCCCAGAGGAAGGTCAGGATGCCATTACCAACAAGAAGGGCAAATTTAAATGTCCACTGACCTCTCTTCACACTCACTAGAACAAAAGGTCTATGGTTCATTTCTGAAATGGCTTATTAGTAATTATCTTTTTTAATTTATAAAGAATTGTTTTCCTTTTCTCCTTTTTTTGAGACAGGGTCTTGCTCTGTTGACCAGGTTGAAGTACAGTGGTGCAATCATGGTTCACTGCAGCCTCCATCTCCCAGGATCAAGTGATCCTCCCACCTCAGTCTCCAGAGTAGCTGGGTCTACAGACACACATCACAGTCAATTACTTATTTTGTATTTTGTAGAGTCAGGGTCTCACTATGTTTCCCAGGCTGGTCTCAAACTCCTGGACTCCACTGACAGTCCTTCCTCAGCCTCCCAAAGCACTGGGATTACAATCATGAGCCACTGCTCCTGGCCATGAATTCCTGTAAACAGGAGAAACAAATATTATTTTGCTTGGTCCTGAAATCTCCCACTTTCTCTACTACCTACAAACGTCGTAAAATGAAGCAAGTGTGATTTGAAATCCTCACGGCTAAAGGGGTCTTTCTCCTTAGTCTTTCCTGCTGAGTGCCTTTCCTCCAAACAGCAAATGCCAGCCATGGTGTGAGACTCTTCACTCACCGCACCTTCCCACCGGCCCTTTACTCCCCTTTCCTCCTAGGGTCTCACTCCCCAAAGACCCAGCTCTTCTGTTCTCTTCTAAGTAATTATGAGCTCAAAAAGTGTCCAATGAGGCCAGGTGTGGTGGCTCACGTCTGTAATCCCAGCACTTTGGGAGGCCGAGGCGGGTGGATCACCTTAGGTCAGGAGTTCAAGACCAGCCTGACCAACATGGAGAAACCCAGTCTCTAAAAATTAAAAATAAAAAAAGTCCAATGAGCTAAACAGCAGTAGATAATAGATGTTTCATTATCTACTAATAGAGAATAATGAAGCATCAACTATTCATCCCCAGTGCCCCCCCAAACATGTCTGCAGTATCTGGCATAGAGTACATAGCCAGAAGGAATGCTTGTGGTCACGGAAATTTTAGAATTGAATGGGGTTGGGAGAGGGATCACATTCCCATAGAGATTCTGTGATGGTGATGGGATGGGATGCTTTGAATTCTGAGCAGGTTTTGCAAACTTACTCCTGGGCTGCTTTTCATGATTTCAATAGGCAACATTACTTCATTCAGAGAATGACCTCAAAGGGCTTCCCTGGGCATGCATACCCAAGGATGAACCTTACTAACCTGACACTTTTTTACAGAAACAAGGAGTCTGCCAGCAAGGTTCATTATCCCTGTTTGTTCTCAGCCCAAACAATGGGCGTGGAGGCAGAGGGTCAGTGGCCCCATTCATACAATGGCCTGTGCAGCGGACCCCAGCCAGCCCCTCTCATTCATTCACCATCTTGCTTACTCATTCAATAAACGGCAAATCCTTCCAGCTTCACACCATGATTAGAACCACCTAGAGGCACACAGTCACGTGGAGGAGGACAGTGGCATGACCAGGATGACAAGCCGATTGCCAGAGGGGGCTTCCTGTTCCTCAGACATAGTATTCACTTCCTAGGGTTGCCATCAC
The DNA here is from genome assembly GCA_028533165.1 of Leontopithecus rosalia. Lineage (NCBI taxonomy): Eukaryota > Metazoa > Chordata > Mammalia > Primates > Cebidae > Leontopithecus > Leontopithecus rosalia. The sequence continues at coordinate 3,247,948 of CM052656.1, forward strand.
AAAATGCCACAAACAACAGAAATGTGTTCCTTCATGGTTCCGGGGCCTAGAAGACTGAATCCCAGATGTCCTCAGAGCCCCTGTTCCCTCTGAAGGGTCTCGGGGGGGAGCCTTTCCCTCCTGCAGCTTCTGGTTGCTCCCCAAGTCCTTGGCTGTGGCCACATCATACCAATCCCTGCCTCTGCCATCCTGTGTCCCTCTTCTCCCTGGGTAACCCTCTGTATCTTCTCTTCCTCGTTTATCCTTAGACCTGCTGGCCTTGGAACCTTCTCCTCTTCCTTGTTTTTGTTTGTTTTGTTTTGAGACAGTCTTGCTGTCACCTAGGCTGGAGTGCAGTGGTGCGATCTCAGCTAACTGCAACCTCCATCTCCCAAGTTCACGCAATTCTCCTTCCTCAGTTTCCCAAGTAGCTGGGCTTACAGGCGTGTACCACCACTCCTGGCTAATTTTCGCATCTTTAGTACAGACGGGGTTTCACCACGTTAGCCAGGCTGATCTCGAACTCCTGATCTCAGGGATCCATCCGCCTCAGTCTCCCAAAGTGCTGAGATTATAGGCATGAGTCACCGCACCCAGCCTTCTCCTCTTCTTATAAAGACATGGAATCATTGAATTTAGGGACCACATTAAATCCAAAAAATGTCATTTCTAGACCCTTAACTAATCTGCAAAGACCCTATTTTCAAATAAGGTCCCATTCTGAGGTTCTGGGTAGACATGACTCTCGTAACATTCCAGCCACTACAGAGAGGGACAAGCTGGGGGTTCGTCAAGGGAGCTATCCGGGGTGAGGAACGGAACAAACATAAGTCGTCCTGTTAGGCTCTGGGTCATATTGAAGCTCCAGAGAAAACAAGCAAACAAAAATCTGAAACTAAATAGCAATCTGGCACCTCGCATCCTAGGAGCCCAGAGCATTTCACTGAGAAGTGGTTTTCCTGGTGCCGACAGGTGCAGAGAGGAGGTAGGTGTACGTGTGTGCACTTGACTGTGCAAGTGCTTTCCTTCACTCTCGAGTTTAGAGTAAAACCTGGGAACGCTGCCTCTCCCAGCAGCACGCAACACAGCTCTACAGACAGTTCCTTAAAACCAGTGCTGGCTGGATGCGGTGGCTCACACCTGCAATCCCGGCATTTCGGGAGGCTGAGGTGGGCAGATCAAGAGGTCGAGACCAGCTTGGCCAGCATGGTGAAACCCCCATCTCTACTAAAAAGGCAAAAAATTAGCCAGGCATGGTGGTGTGCACCTGTAGTCCCAGCTACTGGGGAGGCTGAGGCAGGAGAGTCGCTTGAACCCGGGAGGTGGAGGGTGCAGTGAGCCAACATCGCGCCACTGCACTCCAGCCTGGGTGACAGAGCAGGACTCCGTCTCAAAAACAAAGCAAGACAACAACAACAAAACCCAGTGTTTTATCCGTCTGTATCTACAAAGAATACACCTCCATTAGGCGTTTCTGAGGATTACACTAACTAATTATAATAACCAGCCCTTCATAAAAGACTCATGGCCAAAATGGGCCTGTTTGGAGCCGTTCATTCCTGTCTGCTTTTGACAGAACAGGGAGGAATTTATCTGTCTTCGCAACAAGCTGAGAGTTACAGGGTGAGCCCGGCACCAGCCATTCAGTGGCTGCATCCTGCAGCAACATAAATTCTCCTGTGTGACAGGGTAGAAAGCTTCATAGCCAACGGCAGCCCAGATGCTTTTTCATCCTAATTGCTCTGCAGACCACTCCTGCTCAGAGGGGCCCTCCGCTGAGTTACTGCAGGAACTGTAAATCGTGTGCACGGGAAGGCTACAGCCATCAATCGGCTGTTGGAGGCTGCTTTGGCCCACGTGTGTGGGGCATAGTGGGGAATTAGGGGAATTAGATCTAGAGACGGGAATTTAGCGATGAGAAGTTGTTCGTTGTTTGCTGCTTTGAGGGGTGACAAGTCCTGGTCATAGCAGAGGGGAAACAGCAGTGCCCAAGAGCTTCGTGTTCATCCTCTTGTCTGGCAGCCAGGTTCATATTCGTCCCCACCCTTCTCCAGGCTCACCGTGGAGTGCTGGAGGTCAGGATGGGATATTGCCTCCTTACAGGCAGGGAGACTTCCAGGCATCTGAGAGCTGAAAGGCAACTAGGATTTAGGGAAAGAGTAGACTCATCTCGTTGGCAGGCTGGGTGCAGCAAACTGGTGGCTGGAGGAGTGGCAGCCAGCCAACATGACCCACCACCACACAGCCATGGACCCACTGGGGCTGCTTCAAGCAGAAGGAAATCCCAAGGACACTGCTCTGCAGCTCAGACCAGAGAGCTGCGTGGGGTCCAAAACTAGCTCTGTGGCTGCTGAGGACAAGGAGAAGGAGTTCAGGTCTCCTGTAGGCTCCATGCCCCAATCCAGCCTCTGCTTCAGAAACTGAAACACCTAAGAATTGAGGGGCCGAGCGCAGTGGACCTGTAATCCCAGCACACTGGGAAGCTGATGCAGGGGGATTATTTGAGCCCAGGAGTTACAAATCAGCCTCAGCAACAGAGAAAGACCCTCTCTCTACAAAACACAAACAGAATTAGCCAGGTGTGGCTATAGCATGAATAGGCTATAGCATGCCTATTCAGGAGGCTGAGGTGGGAGGATGGCTTGAGCCTGCGAGGTTGAAGCTGCAGTGAGTCACGATTGCACCACTGCACTCCAGCCTGGGAGACAGAGCAAGACCATGTCTCAAGAAAAGCAAAAAGAAAGAAAGAATCAAGGGTCCTACTCTGATAGGCACATTTTCATCCATCCTACAAACTCAGATGCTACTGGGCCAGATGAAAAACAGTGACAAGGCTGGGAGTGGAGGCTCACACCTGTAATCCCAGCCCTTTGGGAGGCCAAGGCAAGAAGATTGCTTGGGCCTAGGAGTTTGAGACCAGCTTGGGTCACACAGCAAGACTCTGTCTCTACAAAAAGAAAAAAAAGTAGCGACATTGGTGGATGCTGCAATGAGCTAGAGGCACACTCCCATCAGAAAAGAGCAGGCGCCACTCAGCACCAGCCAGTGGTGGTCAGGAGTGAAGGGTGAGGCTGGTGTTAAGTGTTCTGATTTTGAAGGATAGCAGGCCTAAGGAGAACCATCTAGAAATCAGGATTTAACAGAAACCCCTCCAATGTCTTCATGTAGGTTCCATTTTTTTATTGCATTTTAGGTTTGGGGGTACATGTGCAGAACATGCAAGATAGTTGCATAGGTACACACGTGGCAGTGTGATTTGCTGCCTTCCTCCCCTTCACCCTCACCTGGCATTTCTCCCAGGCTATCCCTCCCCAACTCCCCCCGCCACTGTCCCTCCCCTATTCCCCCCAATAGACCCCAGTGTGTGGTGCTCCCCTCCCTGTGTCCATGTGTTCTCATTGTTCATCACCCGCCTATGAGTGAAAACGTGCGGTTTTTCATTTTCTGTTCGTGTCAGTTGGCTGAGAATGATGTTCTAAAATCCAGACCAAGTTGGTCTGTGGCTCAGATATGACCTGGAGGCCACCAGCTTGCAGGCACTACCTCCCAGTCAACCCTCTTAACAATGACAGTCAATACCAACAGGACACCAGCTTCACATCAAAGCGTTGCTGAAAACGCTGCGTGCCCCGTCTCAGTTAATTCTCCAGAACCCTGTGTGGGATTGCTCATTTCTTCATTCTTTCAAATCTCTCTCGAGCACCCGCGGTGGGCCCAGCAGTGAACCCGGTGTTACCCCGTCTCCTGACAGCCGCACCCATCCTTGCATGGGACCCCCAGACCACCCCCAGGAAGGGAGGCGTGGCTCCTACCTGTCCAAGCAGAAGACAGAATCTAAACGGCCACAGTGATTGGTTCAGGGATAGGCATGCACACAACTCTGTCACTCAACGAGGCTCAACACTCGGACATTCCATGGAAATTCTAGGAAGAGAGAACCTTTCTGTAGAGATGGAAATAGGAGCACGTGAGGCTGCTATTCTGGGGGAATCGCCATCATAAGGGGCAGAGTGAGGGCAAACAATAAAAAAGGGTGTAAATGAACAAGGTCATCGCGAAACTGATGGTGGCTCTATGAAAAAAGTCCTGGGGCTGGTGGCCATTGGGGACAGGGAGTTGATGAAGGTCTGCATGGAGGATGCACATCCGAGCCAGCCTTGTGAGCAGAGAGATGCAGGCTGTTGCGGGAAGGCAGGAGTGCTAGGGCCAGGGGCAGCATGTCTGGGGAGGCTGGCGAGGCTGGAGGAGAGGGCAGGGAGGACCACGCTGGGAGATGAGACTGAAGCCTCCATGGGCAGGGCCCCATGCAGAGGGGCTGGAGGCTGTGAGAGGAGCTGGAATGCCACCTGGTGCGGTGGTTCATGCCCGTAATGCCAGCACTTGGGGGACCAAGGCGGATGGATCACTTGAGATCAGGAGTTTGAGATTAACCTGACCAATATGACAAAACCCCATCTGTATTAAAAATACAAAAAATTAGCTGGGCATGGTGGCAGGTGCCTGCAATCCCAGCTACTTGGGGGGCTGAGGAAGGAGAATTGCTTGAACTCAGGAGGTGGAAGTTGCAGTGAGCCGAGATCATGCCATTGCACTCCAGCCTGGGTGACAGAGAGACACTCCATCTCAAAAAAGAAAAAAAAGAAGAAGCTGGAATATTACTGTAAATACAGCAAGAAGCTCTTGATGGGCAGGAGCTGGTCTGCAACCTCTGCAGGTCACTCTGAGTGCTGGAGGCATGGACTGTCAAGGGGCAGCAAGAAAAAAACTGGCTGGGAAGGGTCTCTGCAGAGGAAGGATATAAGCACTGTGTCTGCAATGTGCTTTTGTTAAGATAAAGCACAACTTTATCTTAACAAAAACTCCTAGAGGAAAGTGAAACACCCACCTTTCTACCCGGGAGCTGCTGTGGAAAGGGCTGACTGACACCCCCGGTGACAAGCCGTGAGTCCCAGAGACAAACTACGGACTGAGCATGTGCAGTGAGAACTCCCACTAATTCACCCGAAGTCTGAAACTCAAATATGAGCCATATGTCTATTCCTGCACCAAGCCCCACAGACCTACACACTGCAATTCCCCAGTCTGTCATTATCTCACTGAAAAAATGTCATGTCTTTCAAAAACAAAAGTGACCTTTGAGTGGATTTTCTGGTTGTTCATAGGACAAAGGAGCTGTGGAGAATCAACTCTCTCCTGGGATCCCTGGGGTTCCCTGGCAAAGCAGCTGGGAGCCGGGCCACTGATGAGGGCTGAGGGGGCGGCATGGGTGGCTGGCTGCAAATGCGTCTTTGTGCAAAGCTGTGAGATCCGACTGACGATCAGATGTTCTACCAAGGTAGCTTTCTGACCTTAGGGAGTCCTCAGACTCAAATTATCCTTCCCTCCATCTAGGTAGCTGGAGGCCAGCAATTTCTGCTTTAGAAACTCCCTTAAGCTCCAACGCTTCCAGTCCTATGTGAATGCAAATGTCCTTCCAGGGAAAAGTGGCTTTAAGCCAGTATTTTTGAAATAAGCCAGTGTTTTGAAATAGCTTGATACGGTTGGCTGTCATTGCTCAGCAAGCCTCAGAAAGGTGGCACGGAGGACCGGGAAGGTCACCTTGGGGACCAAGGAAGGCGGCAGAAAGGAAATGCCTCAGTGGAGGACCCCAGATCCCACGGAGGGCAAAATCTTCCAGTAATGATGAAAGGGCTTTGCTGAACACTAATGATTTAGAAGAACCCCAGAGTAAAGGAAAGACAATTAAATTCAATGAATTCATCTATACTTGTTCAGAGAAAAAGAAAAATACAGACGTCATGCTTCCTCTAAGGGCGGGAGCACGCTGGGCTGAGAACATCCGGGCTTTGGATACGTGTGCTGTGGACTGTCACTCTTACTTCCACCATCGTTTTACCTGTTGTTGGTTTTGCTAAGAAGACGTTTCAAACCCTCTACCTCCTAAAAATTAATATCAGTATTTACTGAGTCCCTGCCCAGAGTTGCAGTGAGGGCTTTTATACGGTACTTCTTCGTCTTAACAGATCTGCAATGTCATATCCACAGTTCTTTTTTTTTTCCTTTTTATTGAGTTTTAGGTTTTGGGGTACATGTGCAGAACATGCAAGATAGTTGCATAGGTACACACGTGGCAGCGTGATTTGCTGTCTTCCTCCCCTTCACCCACATCTGGCATTTCTCCCCATGCTATCCCTCCCCAGCTGCCCCCCGCTGTCCTTCCCCTATTCCCTCCAACAGACCCCAGTGTGTACTGCTCCCCTCCCTGTGTCCACGTGTTCTCACTGTTCATCACCCGCCTATGAGTGAGAACATGCGATATTTTATTTTCTGTTCTTGTGTCAGTTTGCTGAGAATGATGGTCTCCAGATTCATCCATGTCCCTACAAAGGACACGAACTCATCGTTTTTGATGGCTGCATAATATTCCATGGTGTATATGTGCCACATTTTCCCAGTCCAGTCTATCATCGGTGGGCATTTGGGTTGGTTCCAGGTTCATCGCAGCACTGTTTACAATAGCGTGTCCACAGTGCTGAAATTTTTTTTAAAAAATCACTCTCAAATTCAGAATTTTTTTCCATAGGTTTGCATCAAAATATTTGGTGGGAAAACTTGCTGGAATAATGCTAAACTATATGTTGTGCTTCTGTAGCACATTTCCTGTTTCTGTCTTACATGATTTACTACGGAAATACTGCTTTTGTAGTATATCGTTCTAACTCAGATTGGCAGTAACACTGAGTGTGACAGCACATATTCATGTACTCTATGTCCGTCTATGTGTACTATGTGTAGAAAGATCAAGAGATTGTGTGTGTGCATAAAACTTTAAATTTCTAAATCTTAAATCTCAGTTGAGCACCAGGGTTTCTGATGAATGGCTGTGGGCCTGGGGAAGATTGTTCAGTTGTTTAAAATACCCACTCCTGTTCCTTAAGAACCAGTCCTCATGGGAGAATCATTCACGACTGCCCTGCCAACGTCAGACCGAGCCATGTGACTTGCTCCGTCCACTGGAATGGGAGCAGAAGTGACTTTTGCTGCTCCCAGGAGTTTGAGTGCATGACACAATCCCCCATGTCCCTTTTTTTTCTCCTCCCACAAGACCAGCAACATCCCAGGCAAGAGCCGTTAACACCGTTTAAAGAATGTTCACAGATGTGAGATCACAATAGACATAAAACGTGGCCCTGAAATCAATCTCTGATGAGTCACTGAGAGGTACATGTGTATATTGGGGGGGGTCATATGTTTCTGTAGCACAAATAAACCTAAATTGACTGATATGGGACTTATGACCTCCATTCTCCATGCAGGCAACTGAGGCACAGAGAGGTTAAGGATCCTGCCCAAGATTACGAAGCCAATCACTGGTGATGCCTGATCTCAAACCGGGGAACTCTAAGTCCCAAATATACTTTGTTGAGCATCACGCTTGACCGCCTCTCTCTGAGCCCACCTTTTATTTTGTTCTTATTTTGAGACAGGGTCTTGCTCTGTCACCCAGGCTGGAGTCCTGGATGCATTGGTGTGGTCATAGCTCACTGCAGTCTCCATCTCAAGGCTCAAGCAATCCTCCCACCTCAACCTCCAGAGTAACTAGGATCACAGATGCCCACCCCCACACCCTGCCATTTTTATAATTTTTTTTGTAGAAACGTTTTGCAACATCTTACTATGTTGCCCAGGCTGGTTTCAAACTCCTGGGCTAAAACTCTCACTTCAGCCGCCCAAAGCTCTGGGATTACAGGTGTGAGCCACCATGCCTGGCCGTGAACCCACTTTCTTTTCTTAATGACTTTTCCTTTCCTGGGGAGATCCAAGCTCCCGGGGTCTATTCCCCTTATACCGCCCCCAATTCTAAGAAAGCTGCTGCGTGACCTGGGGCTGATTCAATTTCTGTGCTGGCTGGCCTGCTTGCTCACTGCAGACCAGCACGACCCACGGGTCTCATCAGAGCCCAGCCTAATGAGGGAAGATTTTCACAGAGCGCTGATTTATTTTCTTGCCTCCTGAGATGTGAGCTGTGTGAGCCGTGTGGGTCGGAATAACTTACTCTGCTCTACTGAAGAGAAATTACCCTTCTACAGTTCCCCAAAGGACAATTGAGTCCCTCGTCCATATGTAAAGGCGGCTGCGGGAATGTTCTGTTCTGCAAGCATAAAAGCAGCACAGAGTGTACCTTATTATCACGCTTGCAGCAGGCCACCTCCTTCTTTAACGGTAAACTCTCCTGACGTCTCCAACCAAGATAATGATGGTGCTTAGGGGAACTTTTGGCCTTACTAAAAATACTTAGCAACAGTTTGCACAGCAAGGAATGCACTTACAGGTGACGCAGTAAAGACGCTAGAGCCGGCGTTTGCTCATTCATCAGGGAGCCCTCGTGGCTGCCGTCTGCCCCCAGCTTAGACGCATCTCCATTCCTCCTGCCTGGGGGTCCTCCCAGACCTCACACTCCTGTTTTTGAAGCCAGCATGCTTAGCCGACCTGGAGCCTACCTAACAGGGAGAGGATCGGGAGGAAGGGGATGCACCTGCTTCATTCCACTCCTGTGGCTGAAGCTGCCAGGTGTCCACCAAAACCCAACTTCCTTTCCTCTCGGGAACACAGCTAAACGGGATTTCCCAGTCTCCCCGGTAGTTAAGCAAAGCCAAATGATTGAGGTTTCATCAGTGGAATGTGAGTGGGAGGGAATTCACGGTTGAATGAAGACCTGCTCTTCATGGCTGCCCATTGAAGACCTAGCTTATAAGCACCTTCTAGACCCGATCCCTCCCTTGCCCCATCTGCCAGCTGAATGAAGAAGCCCCACAGGAGGGCAGAGTCCCCAGATGGAAAGGACCTGGGTCCAGGGACCTTCCACCATGTGGAAGGAGCTCCCCGGTGCACTGGCACTATTACATGAGCAGAACATAAACCGTGTTGAAGCGCTATTTACAGCAGCTGACTTTGCCTAACGCAACGGCCCTGACCCCAGGCCACTCAACTCAAATTCCAAGTGTCTTCAGCTGAGCCATCGGAGAACGCCCAAGGTGCCCTAATTGAGATACTCCTCTCACCTGGACCAGCCTACGCACTATGTCTCTTCGTGTATTTAGCAAACACCTGCAGGTGCTTGCAGTTTACCCAGTATTCACTGGGCCCTGACTTTGGGCAAGGCACCGCGATGGAGACTCCTGGGCAGCCAGCATGGACAAAGATTGTCAGAGGGGCTCGTTCTCAGCCCCAGGAGTCCACACACCAGTTAGGAGCAGCAAGGCCATGTTCAGCTCACAGAATTCTACCCGCAGGGGCCGTGCTCACCTATTTAGTCTCCCGATAAGGAAGTCCTGCAGTTTCTTTTTAGATTTGCAGAGGTATAATTGACAAATAAAAAGAGTATATATTCAAATGTGTCTGGTGTGAGGTTTTGAAATATGTATGCATTTTGAGATGATTGTCAAAACCGAGCTAGTTAATATATCCATCCCTTCACATCGTTACCTTCTGTGTGGTGAAAACACGGGGTTATTCTCTTAGCAAATACTATTAACTGTATCAGCATACAGTACATTAGGTCTCCCGAACTTCCTCATCTTGTGACTGCAAGTGTGTATCCTTGGAACATCTCCTCATTTCCCTCACCCCTGACTCCTGGTCATCACCCTTCTGCTCTGTTTCTATGCGTCTGACTAAGGATTCCGCCTATGCGTGAGATCATGCAGTCTTTGTCTCTGTGTCAGGCTTATTTCACTTAGCATAACGTCCTCTAGGCTGAGGGACGTTATCCCAAACGGCAGCATTACCTTCTCTTTAAGGCTGAATAATGCTCCAGTGTGTGCACATAAGCCACATTTTCTTTTTTCATGCGTCTGATTCCATGGTGTGGCTGCTGGGAACCGTGCTGCAGTGAACACGGGAGTGCGCATGTGTCTTCAACACGCTCATCTCATTTCCTTTGGATGCATACGCAGAAGTGGAACTGCTGGATCATATGGGCGTTCTATTGATTTTTTTTTTTTTTACTTTTTGAGGAACTGCTATACCATTTTTCATCAAGGCTGTAAAAATTTACATTCTCACCAACGTGTTCCCCTTCCCCCATCCTTGCCAACACACATTTCATCATTTTAATACGGTTGTAATACTAATAGCCACTGTACGAGTCCATGTTCACACTGCAGTGAATCTACTACTGGAGACTGCGTAATTTATAAACAAAGGAGGTTTAAGGGACTCACAGTTTCGCATGGCTGGGGAGGCCTCAGGAAACTTACAGTCCTGGTGGAAGGTGAAAGGGAAGCAAGGACCTTCTTCACATGGCGGCAGGAGACAGACACGCACGGGAGAAACTGCCGTTTATGAGACCACGAGATCTCGCGAGAACTCCCTCACTACCGCGAGAACTCCCTCACTACCGCGAGAACTCCCTCACTACCGCGAGAACTCCCTCACTACCGCGAGAACTCCCTCACTACCGCGAGAACAGCATGTGGCCATTGACAGAGAAGGGGAAGATGGCTGCAGGAGGGCAGTAACTCCTGAGTTACTTGAGCATGTGAAATTGAGATCTACGCTAGACATAGGAGGAGAGATATCCAGAAAAATGCTGGATATGAAAGTCTGGAGTCCAAGGTAGATGTCCAGGCCAGATACAAAGACTCGAGAGTCGTCAGCCTATTGATCGTATTTAAAGGGAAGGGAGAGAGGAGATAGAGGAGAAGAGAGAGACCTGAGGAATTCAAAAATGAGGAAGAACTTACCCAGGAGATAAGGAGGGAGGTAAGAAACAGGAGGGAGTGGGGTCCCCGAAGGAAGAAGTTGATTCAGGAAGCCAGAAATGATCAGTGGTGCTGTATGCTGATTAAGGGCAGACCAAGATGAAGACGGAAATGAACGACCTGAATTTCAGCATCGGTCAAATCACGGCTGATCTGGACAGGAACCTCTTTTCTTGAGTGCTGGGAGCAAAAAAGTAGCTTCACCAAAAAGTGAAGAGAGGAAAATGCTGTGGACCGTTTCTCTAATGGGCGTTGCTAAAATGAAGAAGAAAGAGAAAAGGTGGGATGGCAATTTTCTTAAAACTTAGAGACATTATAGCGTGTTGCAAGGCTGATCCGGTGGCGAGAAGAACTGCAAGGGGCCGAGAGAACCACCTCTGGGATGTAAATGTCCTCACGTCGTTGACTGATGGGATGCACGGACCGAGAAGAAGGGCTGACCTTAAATCAGAGCGCAAACCGTGCATCCATTGTAACAGGATGGAGCCTGTTGGCTGAGAGGCGTGGCTCTGAGAGCTCACAAAACTCTCCTCTTACTACTTCTCTTGTACTCCGTGAACAGGAAGCAAATGGCTCTGGGAGCTACAAACGGGCTTCCGGACGGCACTGAGGATCCACTGAAATTCATGGTAAGAAAATTGAAGTGAAGCCAGTGGGCATGAGTGGGTATTTTCCCGAGCTGCTTTCGGCTGCCTGCGTGCAGGGGCGGTGTAGAGGCCTAGTTGTAAATCTAACAGATGGAGAAAGAGCCCAGAGCATTGAGGGTATAGACAAAGTTCGATGAGTACCATGGAACAGTGTCTAAGCTCAGCACAGAGAGAGGTGAAGACGAACTGTGTGTGTTCTGACTGGAGGTCAAGCTCTCCTCCCCAAGAGGAGAGTGGTGTGAAGTGAGAGGGAGGTAAGGACAACGAAGCACAGATCCAGGTGCAGTCAAAGAATGGCAGGGGCTGAAGAACAGGGGCAGTGAGCTACACAGATGAGAAGTGGAGGCCAGAGAAAGATGAGACATTTGAAATTGAGAGTGGAATGGGTGTACTGTTTTTGATCATGAAAAACATCTAAAGGGCGTTATCAACAAGTGGCTTCATGAGATCTCCAAGTGTAAAGCTAGTATCTGTCACGGAGGGTCATGGAAGGGCTTTGGGAACATAGCAATTGGAAATTATTTCTTACTCATGCTCATTGAGGATGCTGAAGAAGGCTGTATGAATGAGGTGGGCTTTGGGGGGGTCTTTTTGGCTGGGTCTTGAAGCATGCACAGAATCCATCTGGGTGAAGATTGTGCAGCAGAGGACTGGCCTTGCCCCAAGAAGTCTTGGCTCCTGACCAGCCTCTAAGTCTTTGAGATGTCCTGCCTAACAAGAGCATCTTTGTTTACCTGGACCTTTTGCCCACACTAGTCAATGTGGTTCCTGGTGGGGGGTCTTGGACAACGCAGTTATCCACTCAACCTCTGTAGGGGCTGGAGAATAAGGTCAGCCATGAGGGTAGTCAGCTGAGTCTGCAGGACCATCACCCAGTCAGAACTCTGGCCACCAAGGCTGGGGGAGCTTCGCTGGCCAGCAGGAGTCTGTGCGTGTTGCCACGCTTCATAGGCGGGAGAAGTAAGTGCTGTGCCTGTGACTCCAGTGGGAGAGGGCAACTGGAACTCTCCCGGGTCCACCCTGTGCACTGCTTCCATACACTGGGTTCAGTCTGTACCCTTTCACTGTAATAAACTGTTGCAGTGAGCATAACCACTTAGCTGAATTGTGGGCATTCTGGGAAGTCACTGAATCTGGGGGTAGCCTTGAGGGCCACGGTATTCGATGAAGGCCAAGATAAGGACCTGGTATGAAAAAAACACAGACACTTGGAAATGTCATTTTCACATGAACAGACAGTCCACAGAAAGGAAACACAATTACTCTCAAACATATGAAAAAAGGATCCAATCTGACTCCGTAATATCACAAGAATAAATTAAAAGTATATTGAGATACCGTTTTTTTAACTTAGGAGGTTGGAACAAATCCCAAAGCATAGTAACACACTGTGTTGATGAGGCCATGGGACCCAAGGTCTCTCACACACAGCTGGAGAAAATGGGAACCAGTGCAGGCACCACGTAAGTTAGTTTGGCAATAGCCATTAAAATTTCAAATGCAAACACATTTGACCCATCTCTCTTATGCCTGTATATTTATCCCACCCAAACACTTGTACATGTGCACAGGAATATTCATTGCAGCTTTTCTGTGTAATAGTAAAAGATTGAAAATAACTCATAGGTCCATCAGTGGGGGACTGATTGAATAAATTACATTATACTGTCCATCAGAATAAGCAATGCAATGCCACACATCTGAAAAAGAGGAATGAGAAATCTGTGTACTGATGTAGAAAGAGACACATTTCAATGAAGAAAAGCAAGTTACAATACAGCATTACAGCGGGTAACTGTTTATGTTAAAAAGTGGGGAAAATAAGAATATATGTTGTGTTTGCATGGGTTCACACAAAGATACCATGTAATAATACACAAACAAGGAATAAAATATTGGCCTCTTGAGGGTGAAGAGAGGAAGGGAAAGGTATTATTTTTGTACCACGTGAATGTATTGTTTATTACAGGGGTTGAATTTAAAAAGAAAGAACTGCTGTTTTCTAAACTGCAGTACATTTTTGAATGCTTCTAAAAGACTGAAATGGAGTTTACTGCAGAAAGATGTTTTGTGCCATTTCTGTGATTATCTGCTGATGTGACAGGCAGCCTCTAAGATGCCCCTACCAGTGCCTGCCTCCTGGCATTCATGCCCTTGTGTAATCCCCTCTCCTCACATGTGAGCTGGACTTACTCACTTCTAATAAATGGAACATGGCACATGTGATAAAATGTCCCTTCCAAGGTTAGGTCATAAAAAGGCTGTAACTCCCACCTGAGGTAGCAATGAGAGCTGAAGTATGTCCCTTTACAATTTATATGTTAAATCCCTAAACCCCTATTTGGAAGTAGGACCTTTACAGAGCTCATTACGGTTAAATAAGGTCATAAGGGTAGAGCTCTGATCTGATAGGATTGTATCCTTATAAGAAGAGAAGCCAGGCACCATGGCTCACTTCTGTAATCCCAACAATTTGGGAGGTTAAGACAGGAGGATTACTTGAGCTCAGGGGTTGGGAGACCAGACTGGGCAACACAGTGAGCCCCCATCTCTGTTAAAAATAATTTTTAAAAAATTATGGCTGGGTGCAGTGCCTAACGATTGTAATCCCACCACTTTTGGAGGCCAAGGTGGGAGGATCACATGAGCCCAGGAGTTTGAGAGCAGCCTTGGCAACACAGTGAAAACTCGTTTCTACAAAAAAAAAACAAAAATTACAAAAATTAGCCAGGCATGCTGGTGTGCACCTGTAGTCCCAACTACTTGGGAGGCTGAGGCCAGAGGATTGCTTGAGGCTTGGAGGTTGAGGCTGCAGTGAGCTGCGATTGTGCCACTGCACTCCAGCCTGGGCAACAGAGCAAGACCCTACTTTCAAAAAGAAAGAAAGAAAGATGGCAACACCAGAGCTCTTTCCCTCTCTCTCTCTTTACTATGTGAGGACATAGAGAGAAAGCAGCTATCTACAGGCTGGCGGAGAATCCTCACTAGACACCCACACTCTGACACCTTGATCTTAGAGTTCTAGCTTCCAGAAGTGGGAGAAAATAGATTTCCTGTTGTGTAAGCTGCACAGGCAATGGTATCTTGATATGGTAGCCTGAATGTGCTCTTACAGGTGACAGGTGCACTCCCTCTCTGGCTCCTCACTCTCTCTCTCTCTGTCATTCCTTGTTTTAGAGGGATTCAGGAGCCACATCATGGAAGAGCTCCCTGTAGAGGCCCAGGTGACAGAGGCCTGAGGCTCATCGACAGCCGCATCAAAGAGCTTGGAAGCCAACCCTCTCCACAAGCCTTGACATGGCTTTATCCCTAGCAAGTGTCATGAGAGGCCCTGGGCCAGGGCAGGGTGACCAAGCTGCTCCCAGGCTTCCTACCTACAGAACCTGTGAGATACTGAATGTTAGTTGTGTTCAGCTGCTATGTTTGCAGGTAATTTTGTTACACAGCAATAGATAACTGATGCCTCCACACAACAGATTCTTCCAAAGTTGATCAGCCTGAAACAACAACAAACACATATTATGGCACACAGTTGCCATAGCTCAAAAATTGGTACTGGCGTCACCAGCTCCGTCTCAGGGCTCCTCATGGTTGCCATCAAGATGATGGCCAGGGCTGCACTACTGGTTCGACTGGGGCTCAGGAGCACCTTCTAAGGTGTGTCACTCATAGGCTGCTGGAAGGAGGCCCGTGTTCCTGGCTGTGGACGGAATGTCTCAGCTACCCATCACATGGGTCTCTCCAGTGGGCTGCTCCAGAGTCCTTTCGACATGGCAGCTGATTTCCCCCAGAGCAAGTAATGCAAGAGAGAGAGAGGAGAGAGAGAGTGTGTATGGCCCTGGATGTCGCACACTATTTATAATCCCCTATTGGTAACACAGGTCCACCCTATTCAGTGTCGGGGGCTGAGGGGGGAAACTTCCCATTGGAGTGTACTCCAGAATCAGGGATCCCTGGGGAGCAGGTTGAAGACTCTATTGAGACGGGAATTTTCCCTTGACCTTGACCCCCTTCCTGAGTGGTTCGTTTCACTTGGCCTGCAATCCATGGACAGCTAAGTGTTAACAGCTCAGTGAAGGGTGAGGGTGATGGCCTCCTGCACCTGCCCTTTTTGACACCTGAGTTTATATTGGGTGTCCAGAAGAATCAAGTTTGAAAGATGATGTTTGAAAGATCATGTTTGAAAGATGATGAATCCAGAAGGCTTTATTGAGCAGTGGAAGTGGCTTTTGGTGGACAGGCAGCTGGGAAGGAGATGGTGCAGGAAGAAGGTGATCTTTCCCTGAAGCCAGCCATCTCTGTCCGGGCTTCCCACCAAAGCGGCACCATCTGAAGTTCTCCGGTGCTCAGTTGCTATTTCCCTGCTCACCACTCAGCTGCTTGTATCCCTGCCCATCAGCAGCTTGTGTTTCTCTCTTCTCTTTTTCTGCCAGCTGGTCTGGCTTTTAAGGGCACAGGACAGGGGGCAGGGTGAGCCAAAAAGGTATGGGGTCATTTGGAATGGGGTCAGCTGCATTCACTTAGGGCCAAGGGTCCCAACTTGAGGTTGGAGTTTAGCCGGGAGCCCAGCCCTTCTACATCAGGGTCAGCTGTTTTTACTCAGGGTGGGGAGGTTCCAGGTTGAGGGTGGAGTTTAGCCGGGAGCCCAGCCATTCTGCATCACCAGCACAACATCGATAACATGGTTCCAGGGCTGGGGTTGGGTCTGAAGACTGGGGGTTGCCGGAATGAGGTTTAGGGATGAACAAAGAACATTTGAGCCTTGTCAGCTAACTGTTGTTAACTACTTGGTGCTTTCCTTTCTGTCCTTTTCCTATAAATTTATATGGAACCTACATAAAGAAGAGGGAATTAACATAAATGATAATATACTGAATATATCTGTTGGTGATTTTTTTTAGATAGAGTCTTGCTGTGTCACCAAGGATGGAGTACAGTGGCAGGATCTTGGCTCACTGTAACCTTGGCCTCCCAGGCTCAGGTGTTCTCAGCCTCCTGAGCAGGTGGGCTTACAGGTGCATGCCACCATGCCTGGCTAATTTTTGTATTTTTGTAGAGACAGTGTCTCCCTATATTGCCCAGGCTGGCCTCGAACTTCTAGGCTCATGCTATCCACCTGCCTCAGCCTTCCAAAGTATTGGGATTACAGGTGTGAGCCATGTTGGGACTTTATACAGCAGTATGTCATGGAATTCTATGTTAGCACATATAGGTCTTCTTTAAGCTATTTTTTTATTATGGCAGTGAGGTGTTTAACATTGTCTTTTAAAATATACATATACAGGTGTTTAATATTGTCTTATAAAATATTGTCCTTTATAAACAGTGTAGATACATTTGAATAATATTGAATTTTTAGAAAAATCTATGGACTGCCATATATGAAAGGATAAGTCGAGACTTGGAAATGCTTTTCTTATTAGACAAGAAAACTGATCAAATCTAAATCTGGACAAACTAGAAACAGAAATTTGGGGTGCAATATGACCTAAGGACACCTCTACGCCAGAAGCATCCTAGGACTGCATGTTCCTACACACCAAGACACCCATTAAGAAAAGAAAGCCATGCTTTCCAGGGCATTTAGCACTCACCTAATGTACTTGTTCTAATATTGCAAGACAGGATGAGATTTCTTTTTTTTAATTTATAAAGAAAAGAGGTTTAATTGGCTTACAGTTCTGCAAGCTTTACAGGAAGCACAGTGCTGGCATCTGTTCAGCTTCTGGGGAAGCCTCAAGAAGTTCACAAAGGATGAGATTTCTAAAGATAAGGGAATATGGGAGCAAGGCAAAGCCAATCAGCACACACCCAGTGAGTCACTCCATAATCATATTGCTAGAATACTGTCAGAGAGGAGCCCTGGAATCACAGACCTGCTGCCGTGACATGCAATTACAGGACAGAGGTGCCAGGAGGAGATCAAGGAAAGCCTTTGTGAGAAGACTACTTCAGGGTGCTCTCCATCAGAGGAGCACGCCCCTGATCTTGTATTCCTCATCGATCCAAGGTTCACATGAAGTGGCCAGGTGGGGAATTTTTCTTTCCACAGACATCAGCATCTTCTGAGTTTCTTCATCAAAGGCAGATTTGTGCAGTCTTAAATCTTCAGAAGTAGGGAAGATTGTTGTTTCCTTTCTGCTACAGTGATGCTAAGCATCCGCAGTCACAGCCCAGGTGGCTCAAAGCCTCACACAGCACCACCACCACATCAGAGTCAAGGTAATCCAGTCAAGGTTCAGGCTCCTCAGTGTTTTGCAGGCAATAAGTGCTGCAGGGAGGTCTTCACAGCAGGCACAGGTGATCAGACATGTTTGCAGCCCAAGACACTCTAATTAACAGCTAGGATGCTTCAAAGCTTCACATAACTGTTTGACACCAGCATCTCAATTTTATCATGCCCAAGTTTCAGAGTCGTTTGTTTGTTTGTTTGTTTGTTTGTTTGTTTGTTTTTGAGATGGAGTCTTGCCCTGTTGCCTAGGCTGGAGTGCAGTGGTGCAATGTCAGCTCACTGCAACCTCCACCTCCCGTGGTCAAGCACCTCTTCTGCCTCAGTCTCCCGAGTAGCTGGGATGGGACTACAGGTGTGCACCACCATGCCCAGCTAATTTTTGTTTTTTTTTTTTTGAGACAGAGTTTCGCTCTTGTTACCCAGGCTGGAGTGCAATGGCA
>CM052656.1:3272567-3307474 GCA_028533165.1 Leontopithecus rosalia
GGGTCTCTGGGACCAGCCTGCTTGCGTGAATTCCCAGCTCTCACACCAGTCATTTGAATCTCCTGTGCTTCAGTTTCCTTATCTGTACACTGGGCATAGTAGAAGCTCATGTCTGATAGCATTCATAGAAGGATTCAGCCAATTAATACATGAAATGCATTTCCAGTTTCCAGCACATATAAAAAAATATGTTCAATGTCTAGGGGTCTGCAAGCCAGTGTGAGAAGAAAGACACAGTTCTTGGTGTTAGTATTATGCATTTCCATTGAATTAAATTCAAGGAGAGAAGAAAAGAAACCACCGCTTCTGCAAACCTGGGTGCAGTGTTTCTCCGTGCAAGCGCTAGAGGTCCATGCACTAGCGTGTGTTGTGCGGGCCTGTTAGCACGTGTAACTTTTGACAGATCACTCATGTTAGTTGTCGCTTTCTATTTTAACTCCCCTGGACCCCAGTAATAACTTGGGCGTTTCTACGGTATGAAAGATCTCTGAACATAGTTCAGACCCTGTTGGATGCCTGCTAACACACGAGTGAATTAAGCTTAAACTCCAATGACCTTTATCTAGAGGGGTAACACAAGTAAAAGGTTTTTCATGTAAAAGGCTAGATGTCACATTGGTTGTCATCTCCCTAAAGCCCTTGTAGACCTAGAAACGTTAAAAAAACAAACAAACAAACGTGCATCTCCCTGATGTCCATCCTTCTCTAGGGAGAAACAGGCATTTGCTCAAATCCAGGAAGAGCCCCCCCCAATAGTGCCCTCCTCCATCTCCCTCTGGCCCTTTCCTCCTCACCCCTACCGTGGTTCAGGGGCTGTGCGGAAGGGTGGAATGGAAATTGCCCAGATACTGTACATATGCAAACGGGGTGGCCAGTGGATTCGTAATAGTCATTACGGTACAAATGCATTTCATCTGGAACATTTCCTGAAGGATAGTCCTTGTTATTTGGCTTTGCAAGCTCATGAGGAAAGAAATTCCTTGTAGGACATGAAAAAGAGACCTGTTTCCTATTGTGTGCATCAGGACTAATAATTAATCAGTGAATGAGCCCTAAGCTCCATTCATGTGTGTGTAAGTCTCTCTTTCACACCTCTGCACGGGTCTGAAAGGCATCTCTAACTCATTCTAACCACCCAGGTTCTTGCTATTTGTTCTACTGTTCATTTCACCCACTAAGAGTAGACTCAGCTGCACAGAATAGAAATCTCAAAATAACAGCTGCATAAACACAAGGGTCTTATTCTCTCACATGAAAGGCATTGAAAAATGGACAGCTCAGGCCTGACACAGAGACCCCACAAAGTAATCCGGGACCAAGGCTTTTTCAACCTCAAGGTCACAAAGTGGCCCCTGAAGCTCCAAATACCGTATAGTCATTCCAGGTAGCCAGAAGGAGAGGTAAGAGGTGGGGCCCTCTTGGCTGAGGCACAACCTTTAAAGGACGTTCCTGGAAGTTCCTCCCGAAGATGCCGCTTTTATCTGATTGGCCAGGACTTAGTCACATGGCTAAACCCAGCTGCCAGGAAAGCCAAAAAGTGCAGATTTTTTTATCTTTGCAAGTTGCCACCCCTGAGAAAGGCTGGGCTTTCAGGCTGAGGGAAGGTGAGGGAACAGCACCCCAGCAACAGCAGTCTCAGCTACCCCTCTAAGCCACTCCTCACTCAGCTACCTACTCCAAACCCCTCCTTCCTCAGCTACTCCCTCCAAACAGCTCTTCACTCAGCTACTCCCTCCAAAATGCTCCTCACTCACCTACCCCCTCCAAGCCCTCCTCACTCAGGTACCCCCCCAAACCCCTGCTCCCTCAGCTACCCCCTCCAAGCTGCTCCTCCCTCAGCTACCCCCTCCAAACCCCTGCTCCCTCAGCTACCCCCTCCAAATCGCTCCTCACTCAGCTATCGCCTCCAAATCATTCTTCACTCAGCTACCCCTCCTAACCACTCCTCCCTCAGCAACCCAAAATAAACTGCTCCTCCCTCAGCTACCCGATACAAACTGCTTCTCCTTCAGCTACTCCCCTCTAAGCCGCTCCTCACTCAGCTACCCACTCCAAGCCACTTCTCCCCGGAATTGCCCACCTCATGAATGGCGCCCCCCCGCTGCTCCGGCCGAAGCCACAGCAGCACCCTGGCTCACTTGCCTGCATCCTCCACCCTCAATTAAACAGCAGGACGCATCAATTCCACACCCAAAACACATCTGTTTCTGCCCACGTCGCTCTGCCTTCCTGCTGCTACCATACCCCAAGACACCACTGTAGGTGTAAACTATTGTTTTGATCATCCCTAAGTCCCACTGTGTTTTGTAAAGAACCTACTTCATGCACAATGTTGTGGTAAATGTGTGCTGTCAGATTTAATAAATGCTCACTGAATAGAGAGCAGCTGGTCACTTTCACTTGCTGCTTGACTTGAGACTCACCTGCTCTCTCCTTCCCATAACCCACTCTCCACAGAGCAGCACAGTCTCACCATGCCACGCCCTACTGAGACCTCTCCTATGGCATCCCATTACTGTTGAGTTAAAAAACACACACTGGCCACTGTCATGCAGACCCTCTGTGGTCTAAGCCCCCACAAGTCCTGAGCACGTGTCCTGGCTCCCTCCACACCACTCACTCCTGAGTTCCACCCACAGGGACCATCTTCTCCTGCTCTTCCAACACCCCAAGCCCTTCCTACCTGGGGCTTCTGCACCTACCCTTCCCTGTGTCAGGACACCTTCACCTCAGCTGTGCACCTGTGACCTCATCGCAATTTTACCTCAATACAATGACCCACCTCCCAGCACCCACTCCCATCACCTGAGACCAAGTCTCAACCCACTCTTACATGCCCCAGTCACTCTGTAATCCCTGTTTTATGTTCTTTACTAGCTGGCCAGGTGCAGTGGCTCACATCTATAATCCCAGCACTTTGGGAGGCCGAAGCAGGAGGATCACTTGAGCCCAGGAGTTCTAGACCCACCTGGGTAACACAGTGAGACTCTGTCTCTAACACACACACAAACACACACACAGAGCAGGGTGTAGTGGTATGTGCCTGTGGTCCCAGCTACTTGAAAGGCTGGAGTGGGAGGATCGCTTGAGCCTAGGATTTGAGGTTGTAATCAGCATGATCACCGTGGCACTCCAGCCTGAGCAACAGAGCAAGACACTCTCCCAAAAGAAAGAAAATCTGTCATTACTTACAATTATCTGTTTTAAATGTACCGGTTTACTGGTTTACAATTCGACTCCGCCTGCTGGAACACAACCCCCCACGAGGACAGGGAGCCTGCCTTTCTTGAGGTTGGATTCTTCAATGTGCAGAAGTGAATTTGATGCATCAGAGGTGCTCAAAAGTGGCTGTTAAATAAACAAATGACTGCAGCAGTGAACCCTTCTGAGGCAAGCACGCGTGAGATCAGAATGGATGAGCCAGGGGGCCGGGCGCCGTGGCGCACACCTGTAATCCCAGCACTTTGGGAGGCCAAGGCAGGCGGATCATACGAAGTCAGGAGTTCTCAACCAGCCTGACCAACATGGAGAAACCCTGTCTCTACTAAAAATTTGTTTAAAAATTAGCCAGACCTAATTATCAGTCAGTAATCCCAGCTCCTCGGGAGGCTGAGGCAGAAGAATCGCCTGAACCCAGGAGGCGGAGGCTGTGCTGAGCCGAGATCGCACCATTGCACTGCAGCCTGGGCAACGAGAGTGAAACTCTGTCTCAAAAAAATAAAAAGGAATGGATGGTGGTTGGAGGAGTGGAATGGATCTGGGGAGAATTACCCACCTCCCTGGGAAAGAACAAACCATGAAAATGCCTACGAGTCAACCGAGACCAAAGCGGGAGACGGATCCTGGGAGCTCACCGCCGGAAAGCTGCCGGCCACTCAGCGGGACACCGAGAGAGCCGCTGACTTTCTCGTGACTTTGCGTCCGAGCTGAAGAACAGGAGAAAGAGAGATGCTTCCTGGAATGATGAAATTACACTGGACAGCTTAATGAAAAATTCTCAGTTCCCACTGAGGCATTAAATAGTTGATTTCCACATGGAAGCCTCCATCGCTTGTGACAAACTGTTTCTTTATTTTTCCACAGAAATGTTGGAGATGAAAAAGATGAACGAAGAAGACCTCGCCTGACTGCAGCCTTGCCAGCGAGCTTCACCGCTCACCAGTGAAGACTCAGCCAGGGGCGGAAGAACAGAAGCATCCAAAGATAGATTAAGCTTTCACTTCCAATTAGAATGAGCTATTAATTACATGTTTTTGAATTGACTTGAGTTATAAATTGCTCATACGGAAAGAGAGCTGTTTTCTTTTTCCCACAGAGTTCAGCATTGCCAGCTTCCACCGGTAAAAATAAAGTCCTCTCTTGAGAGATTTCCAAATCTCAGTAACGGAAGTTATTAAACAAGGAAAGGCGAGTTTAGCCCTGAGAGCTCAGAAGTAACTCACATTTGGCCAATTTGGGACTCTCCGGCTGGCCGTTACATCTTTAGATCACTTGGGTCGACTCTCAATTAAAGCTGGCATCCCAAATAGCTGCAATTAATCTGCTGAGTACACTCGCCACCAAATGTCAGGATTTCACGTGGTAGGGTCTTTGAAAAACTTGGCACGGCTGCGGCACTGACAGTCCCAAAACAGCTAATATCAACTGGGTTAACAACTGCAATGGCGGTATTGATCCGTTAAACGCCACGCCATGTTGGATTGGGAGGTTACTCCCCATCACCCTCTTAAAACCTTGGCAGATTAAAGTCCTGTGCCAGTCTGTGTATGAAATGAGCATTTCAGTGTTTATTGCTGGAGCACTGTATTTGAAGTGTACCCCGAACTTTACATCCAACTCTTTCTTTCTGCCATTAGGTACCGCCTAGAAGACCCAAACACAGCCTTAAGCCAGAAGCCCAGGAAATACTTACACAATACATGATTTGAGCTTTTGATCAAGATTTCATGAGTTTTAGCCAGGCATGGTGGCTCACGCCTGTAATCCCAGCACTTTGGGATGTCAAGGTGGGCAGATCATGAGGTCAGGAGATGGAGACCATTTTGGTGGTGAAACCCTATCTCTACTTAAATACAAAAAATTAGCCGGGCGTGGAGGTGGGCGCCTGTAGTCCCAGCCACTCGGGAGGCTGAGGCAGGGGAATCACCTGCACCCTGGCAGCGGAGATTGCAGTGAGCTGAGATGGCACCACTGCACTCCAACCTGGGCGACAGAGCAAAACTCCGTCTCAAAAAAGAAAAAAGTTTCCTGAGTTTTGGGGATGAAATATCCCCAGTGAGACATTGGGAAGAAGATGCAAAGGTCCCCTTCATTTTGTTCCATGCCCTCTGCTAGTACACGCCAGAAACGACACATCGCCCCTCAAGTTGGCATTTGGACCTGGTAAGAGCTGGAGACAGTCACTGAGGGATGAGTCAGATGTAGTAATTAAGTTTTCTGCTTCATTCCCTTAACTCTTTTAAAAATATTATTTTTTAGCCTACCAAAACATGCTTACTTTGGAAAACCGGAAAAACTTCAGAAAAAAAGTGCCTAAGAAAAGAATAATTACCCATAACCTTATCGCCCAAATACACATGTGTGCACCACTGTAAGTCTGGTGTATGCATATATATGCATGATTTCAACGAGTATATACTCACATTTACCTATTCGATATACTTTATTTTATATGCATATTTATTTATGCATATACAAAACCAAGTAGTTCTAAAGAAGGTTTGCACCAGGCTACAGATGCAGGACGGCCCCGCTGGCAGCGCGTGAGACTTTGGTGATTTTAAGGTGCTCGTCACTTTAGGCACTGCTTTGACGTCGTCTTGACTTCTACCAACCTGCCTTCTAACTCTACAGGGCAGAGAGCAAACGCGCTGATTGATTTCATCAGGATTCAGTGTCAGATGTCCCCACTCCCCACCCTCTAGCTCCCACACCCGCTGGAGTGGTGGCTAAATGCCTAAGGAATCCACATTCATGTTCGTGCAGGAGGCGCAGGTATGCTGAGAAGCTCTGGGGTGACATGCACATTTTATTCTGGAAACAATGAGGTCCTGGGTTGGCAAATAAATGGATGGTCTTAACTTGGCTAAAATGTTTCTGTGCTGGTGTAGTGGGGTTGAATTGTGGCCCTCCGGAGATACGTCTACCCAAAACCTAAGCATGAGATCTTATTTGCAAATGTCATTAAGGCAATACTTTTTTTTTTTTGAGCCAGAGTCTTGTGCTGTCACCCAGGCTGGAGTGCAACGGTACGATCTTGGCTCACTGCTTCTTCCGCCTCCCGGGTTCCAGCCATTACCATGCCTCAACTTCCAGAGTAGCTGAGATCACAAGCACCTGCCACCATGCTAACTTCCATATTTTTTTTAGTAGAGATGGGGTTTCCCCACGTTGACCAGGCTGGTCTCAAACTCCTGGCCTCAAGTGATCCACTCGTCTCAGCCTCCCAACATGATGGGATTACAGGTGTGAGCCACCACACCCGGCCAGGGTGAGGGTCGTGAGATGAGGTCACCCTGGATTTGGCCCTAAAGCTGAGAATGAGGATCCTGACAAGAGAGAAGAGGAGAGCACAGAGAGACACGGGGAGGAGGCCATGGTAACACAGAGGCAGAGATGGGAGCAATGGGGCCACAGACCAAGGAATGCCTGGAGCCACCAAGAGCTGGAAGAGGCAGGAGGGAGTGTCCCCTAGAGCCTCTGGAGGGAGCATGGCCCTGCCCACTTCTGGATTTCAGATCTCCAGCCTCCAGACTGTGGGGTGTCTTTTTTTGTTTTTTTTTTTTGACGGAGTATTGCTCTTGTTGCCCAGGGTGGAGTTTAGTGGTGCGATCTCAGCTTGCTGCAACCTCCACCTCCTGGGTTCAAGTGATTCTCCTGCCTCAGCCTCCCGAGTACACTGCATCTTCTCTGTCCCTCAATGTCCCTGTGGCCAGTGCGGATGCCCATCCCACCTTTCTTGTCCCACAATCTGCACTAGGGACTCACTTGTAAGAATGAGTGAGCCACTTGCTCACCCAGTGGCTTCCAGGTTGCCTCCGCCTATAGGTACCAGTAGCCCGGCCGAGGAGGAAGGAGAGTGGGTGCTCCTCCCTGCAGGGGTCCCCTGGGGACAGGACTGGAGAGGCTGCACCCCTCCACACAAGGCCTCAGCTCCTATCAGTGCACCCTCTCCACACAGCTTTCTCTCTCCAGGTATGAGGACGGCTCCCACCACTGCAATTCAAGTCTATAGATTTGAAGCTTCCCCTCCATTCGTCCCAGAGATGCACCGCTCCGTGGATTCTCCTAGCCTCTGCTGCACCTGTGTAAGTAATCCTTGTATGAAACTCTTCTCGAAGCTGGACGAGGCCACCTACTTCTGTGACATGGTTACATAAGTAAATCAGGATATCATTGTATGCTTTATGTATGTTCAAAATTCTCCATGACAAAAAGTTTAGAAACATTTAAGAGAAGTTTTTTAAAAAGAAGGCTGACGGCAGCACACTGCTCCAGTCTCCTGCAAGATGGCCCAGCCGCCACCTCCCCACCTCCCCTGCTTGCTAGATGGCTGTCAGAGCTCCAGTCACCATGCCTGTGTGCTGGGCAGGACGAAGGGATAGGCAAAGGGTAAAAGCCATCTGTTTCTGGTAACGTCTCATCTAGAAAATTCTGTTTACAACATATATGCTGGCACTGTGCCTCATGGCCGCAGGCAGACAGGAGGGATGTAATATTGTCACCTGGGCACATTGCCTTCTTTGACCAAAACTGGGGCTTAGTTGGTAAGAAGAGAGTAGGTGTCAGGTATGCAATTAGCATTCTCCGCCACTGAGGGTGAATTCACTCAGGAAATGAAAAAGTTACCAGTGAGAAAAGGACACCAGTGAGAAGATCTCACAACAGGTTCGGAAAAGCACAAGAGCACCCTCAGTCATGGCCAGAGCAAAACCCACAGACTTAGTGAATGGGATTCATCAAACCCTAAGCTTGACTGACGGAAGCTTTTACACTTGACCTGTCAGTGCCTTGGACTAATCCCATTCCCGACTTCCAAATAGCCTCATTCACTAAGAGTTTTCAGGTAATTATAAGCCACTTTCATTACAGTCCAACCCATACTAACGTAAGCAAAAAGTATACTTTATTTTGAAAGGTAAGAGTTCAGTTGGAACCGAAAGATAAGAACTATCTCAGGAATAGCCAGAATCAGGGACTGGAGTGCCTTTGGCGCTCATTCTGCTTTTTTCTGTACCCTTGCTTATATTTGCCTCTCTCCTTTGCAGCTCCAAAGTGTCAGGGAAAGATTCCAATTACCTATTATCTTGGAACAGGCATTTACTCCTGGACCAACACATTGTGGCCAGGGGAAGGGTACTGAGGAAGAGACTGTATGATATATTATTAATAACTCTCACATGGCTATAAAGAATTGCCTGAGATCGGCTAAACCTCTTTTTTTCTACAAAGAAAAGAGGTTTAATAGACCCATAGTTGCACATGGCTGGGAAGGACCCAGGAAGCTGACAATCCTGGTGGAAGGGGAAGCAGGCATGTCTCACATGGCGGCAGGTGAGAGTGTGTAGGAGGAGCTGTCAGGAACACTCATAAAATCATCAGATCGTGTGAGAACTCGCTCACTATCACAGGAACAGCATGGGGGAAACCACCCCATGACCCAGTCACCTCCCGCCTGCTCCCACCGGCGACATGTGGGGATTATGGGGATGATAATTTGGATGAGATTTGGGTGGGGTCACAGAGCCAAACCGTATCAATAACTAAAATATATACATACATACATACATACATATA
Organism: Leontopithecus rosalia; assembly: GCA_028533165.1. Lineage (NCBI taxonomy): Eukaryota > Metazoa > Chordata > Mammalia > Primates > Cebidae > Leontopithecus > Leontopithecus rosalia. The sequence goes on from CM052656.1 coordinate 3,281,364, forward strand.
TATATATTCTTGATTATAATTCAGACATTTAAAAAATCTGCAGCATGAGATATTAAGATGATCTTTGTCAAATCGTGGTGCAAATGATTTAGACCAGTCAACCACAAAGATTATGGCTTTGATCGGTCTTCTTTGACCATTTTTGAAAATTTACTGAGCCTACAGACATCGATGTCTCATAATCTTCAAACTGGCTTTGCTTTCCGCCGGTCCACTCATTAAAGTGTTAAATGAAACCTAACATACTTTCATTGGTAGAGTTATATTTTTCACATTTTGAAATTTCTATTTGTAACATAGGTCATGTGGTAACCTTCCACCTTCCCTGTAAGCAAAAGCTGGGCACTCCTGGCTCTGGACAGGAGGTCTGAGGTGCTTGGGTCACCCTGCCTTGGAGTCCCGCCTCCCTCATTGCCCCACCCCACCATCACTCCCCACTGCTTAGGAGCACTTCAAATACCAACCAAGCAATCCGGAGTCCATACCTACAACTGCCTTCCTTCTCAGGCTCTCACACTCTAGAGGTCAGTATCCACCTGCCCGCTCTCCCCGAAGCCAGGTACCAGACAACTGGAGGCGGCCCCTGTGCTCAGAGCCCACTGAAACTATTCAAGCGAGTCAGTGCTAAGCCTCACTTGTTCCTGCCATGGAAACCACCATAAAGCGTCTTCCCTGCATATTCCTCTATCTGTGTCTCCTGTGCAACCTTGGTGCATCCCATGGGGCAAGATGTGTCCTGCTTGGTGAGATGTGTCCCTCCTCTTGGGAACTGTGAGTGGCAGCTATCATTTTAATGGCAGTCATCTCAGATCTGCCGGTCTCGCTATGACCAGAATTTCCTATTTAATACCCTGTACTTTAGAACAGACAGCACCAAGCTCCTGTCTTCCCTTCCTGCTACGCACCCGGCCCAACACCTCCCCAGCTGCGTCCTCTACTCTCAGATCACTGCATGTAGCTGATCTCAGGGAGGGGGACAGAGCGGACATGGCACACACCCTTCCCCACCTGCATCCCGCTCCTGGCTCCCACCCTCGCCCCTAACCCAGCCTGGGCCGCCTTCTCCTGGACCCGGGGACCCGACCCATTTATTTTCTTTCCAATCTGGTGATTGAAGCACAGCCTGAGTCCTTCAGGACTTTGATTCCAGTACCCATCTAGACCTCCGTTTAGATCATCAAAACCATTCTCTCTCAAACACATCCTGCTTTGCAATAGCTTTGTTTCTCAAGAGTATTGTTCCCTCTCTTACAGCATTCAAAAGCCTCAGAAACTCAGAGCCAAGAACTTGACTCTTGATAACCTGAATTTGGTGTGTCAATGGCCACCTCCACCCCCAAATTCTAATTTTCACCGTGAATTATCTGCATGTATCTGTGTATGTGTGCCAAACAAAATACTTACCAGTTCATGTCTGAGTTTATTATTCTACCACTGAAAAGCAGAAATACTGTTTGCATAAAGCCAGCATCATAGCTTATGAGGGTTATCCAAAGAGTAGTTACTTCTAGACTACTAAAACCTTTCTTCCTCTCGGTGTTACTTATCAACAAATAACAATCCTTATGCAGAGGCGTTTGAACCGGTGCAGCTCCATCTTGAATAGGAGCTGGGTGAAAGGAGGCTGAGACCTACTGGGCTGCATTCCCAGGAGGTGAGGCTTTCTAAGTCACAGGATGAGACAGGAGGTCAGCACAAGATACAGATAATAAAGACCTTGCTGATAAAACAGATTGCATAAAGAAGTCAGCCAAAGCCACCAAAACCAAGACGGTGGAGAGAGTGACCACTGGTCGTCCTCACTAATCTAATGCATTAGCATGCTAAAGACACTCCCACCAGGAGTGTTTGTAAACCACCCTGACGGTTTACAAACGTTACAAATGTCAGGTAACTCCCTGACATTACCCTATATGGTCCAAAACGGGGAGGATCCCTTAGTTCTGGGAGCTGCCCACCCCTTTCCTCAAAAACTCATGAATAGTCCGAGGCTTATTAAGCATGTAATCAAGAAATCACCACAACGCAGCCACTGCGCGAGCCCACGCTGCCGTCTGCCTCTGGAGCGGCCATGCTTTATTCCTTCACTTTCTTAATAAACTTGCTTCGTTGCGGGACTTTTCCTGAGTTCAGCTAAAGACAGGGTCCTTGTCACAAGGCCATGAAAATTGAGGCTCGCAGATGATTTGAAGGGTGAGTAGGACAGGGTTTTATTGGATGAAAAGGAAGAAAAGAGGAAACAGGGGCCCTCCACAAAGCCAGAGTCCCAGCTTCCCACCTCGGTGTTGAATCCCAGGTTCCACCCAGGAAGAGGCGGGCTGGGCTCCTCCCTGCTGCAGACAGCACAGAGCTGTGGCTGCTCCACGCCAGTGTGTGCTCCTCCCAGCACGCAGCAGGCTGGAGTTTTCCTGGGGGGCCCTTCCCACCAGTCTGTCTCACTTTCACTTCCTCCTATGGACTCACTTCGAATTATTTCTGTGCAAGATCCAAGAACCCTCTTTCAGGGTCTAGTTCAGGACTCCTTTCTGGTACCACTTACACTGTGCACCTCATTCAAAGTAAATGTGAGAATATTAAAACTGATGGTTTCCTTCGTCCTGAGCATAACAGTTGTTTAACCCATGTGCAAACTGGGGATCGGAGCATACGGCTGGCAACTGTAGGAGGGAGGAGAATTGGGGGGGAGAGAGACAGAGACAGAGAGAACCAGAGAGAGAAGCAGAGAGCACAGTGGGTCGGGTGCACGCCTGTAATCCCAGTACTTTGGGAGGCCAAGACAGCTGGGTCGCTTGAGGTCAGGAGTTCAAGACCAGCCTGGCCAACATGGTGAACCCTCATCTCTACTAAAAATACAAAAATTAGTCAGGCGTGGTGGCATGCACCTATAATCCCAGCTACTAGGGAGGCTGAGGCCGGAGAATCACTTGAACCTGGGAGGCAGAGGTTGCGGTGAGCAGAGATTGTACCATTGTCCTCCAGCCTGGACAGAAAACTGAGACTCCATCACCAAAAAAAAAAAAAAAAAACAGAGAGAGAGCGCAGTGGACAAGGGCCGGCTGGCCACACGTCCCGGCTCCCTTCTTCCTTGCCCTGTCTCAGGACCAGGTTCAGAGCCTTGGCCTTCTCACTTGCGAATTTACAGCGTGGTTTGAGGATTAACTGAACTATTGTGGATCAGACACTGTGGAGTAAGAAGCAAACCTGGACTCTGGAAGGATCCCTAAGGGGCAGGAAGGGACGATGGCAATGTGGAGAGGGCTCTAGGTGTGAGCTCTGGGTCAGGCGGCCTCTGGTCTCCTTTTGCTAAGGAGGAGCAAACAAGCTCAGAAGGGCCGGTGCGGTGCGAGGAACGGGGGTGAGGGTGGCCAGGAGCAGACAGCAGATCCAAAGAGTTTTGCCCTGGGACCCTCTGCTCCCAGGAAGGGCTGCTGGGGGTCGTTTGCAGCTCAGGCTGGGGAGCAGGGCAGGCCCCGGAGAAGGAGAGGAGCTTTAATAAAGTTCGGTTCACATGAATTTTGTCTGGTCCATCATGAGGGTACAGTTCAGCTCAGTCCCTGATGAGGCGAAGATTGGGATTCTGGAGGGGCTGTGTCTGACCTTGTCACAGGCAATCACAGGGGTGTCTGTGAGTCTCCTCCCATTCAGGGAAGGGGCTCTTTGCAGTGAGGGGTGTCCTGACCTTTGCTGTCTTCCAGGTGTCAGCAGACAGGGAACATCACCAGGGACAGTGGGAAGTGAACCCACTTGAGCGTCAGCCGGTTTTACAGTCTCCTGCCCACAGCCTGTTCCTCCCCAAACCCTGGGTGGAATGCGGTCACCTTGGCGGTTGGAGCCCTCTCCCGACAGCCCCAGCAACTTATAGAAGTGGCTGAAGCACCCCTGGAAAGGAACCCTGGCCCCCAAAACATGGACTGCACCAATTGTTCTAATAAAAACTTGTAGAATGAATGGACAAATGGTAGGTAGACAGTGTCAAAACAGGATAAAATAAGCCCCACAGGAAAATGGGAGTATTTCCACATTTCCTCCTGGAGATTGAGTTCTGTATCTCAAAACAGAATGGCTCGGGGATCAGACACTCAGAGGCTGACTTTCTTTCATCGTGCTCAGGGGTTGAAAATCTTGACCATGCATGAGGTATGATGTTCAAGGCTGAACACACATGATCAGACATGCCGTGCACCGGGGAGTTTCCAAGGAGAATTTCGATGACACAAGGTTTTGGTTTCAAATGCCACCTCTAGAACCTACACTCTGCACAAGGCGGCCTTCCACGTGTGTCATTTTTAACACCAAGTTTTGATTTGTTTTAGTCAAGCTCTGATTCATGAATCCCTTCAGAAGACATTTCTATTTCTTAAGACCCTCCAACAGGAGAAAGAGTGCGCTTACTCATTCAGGACAGGCATAAAAACATTCGGAAGGGCCAAGATCAGGCCGGGTACCGTGGCTCACACCGGTAATCCCAGCATTCTGGGAGGCCGAGGCCGGAGGATCATTTGAGGTCAGCAGTTCAAGACCAGCCTAGCCAACACAGTGAAACCCTGTCCTTACCAAAACATACACAAAAATTAGCTGAGCATGGTGGACACGGCGTGCACCCCAGTCCCAGCTACTCAGGAAGATGAGGCAGGAGAATCACCTGAACCCAGGACGTGGAGGTTGCAGTGAGTTGAGGTAGTCCGTTGGACCCCCGCCTGGGTGACAGAGTGAGACTCTGTATCCAAAAAAAAAAAAAAGCCAAAATTATTATACAGTCGACACATTTGACTGTGTTGTGTTTCCAGGATTGCGTCTCACCTAACACAGAGGGACATTTTAGCAGATTCAGATGAAAACTCATGCACCCTTTCACTCTGAGTTTTTAATTTAGGAGCCGCAGGGTTTGAAGCACTAATCAATACAAGCAGTTGGCTGAGGATTCGTTTTACAAATGAGGATCTTGGGGGGAAAGGTGAGCTGTGTCACAGTGAACTTAAAGGCTAAAGTAAAACCTACTGGGAAACGCTTTTCGTGACATTAAAGTATTTAGTGATTAATAAAAAGTAACCACTGCAGACACTAAAACCAGCTTATCTCAACAGCTGCTGCAGCTGCAAGCTGCCCCTAAAGTACACATCCTTCCTTTTTTGGTCACGGGTCTCAGATTTTCAATCAGGCACATAGCTGCCTGGAATATCCTGAATTCCCAAGATTCCCTCGCAGCTAGGCGTGGCCATGGGATGTAAGTGGAGGTGGAGATTGTCCTGAAAGAAAGGCAAGATGTCTTCGTTCCTGCCTTCCATTTTCCTTCAGCCAGGAATTCAGGCATGATGCTAGAGCATGGGCAGCCACGTTGTACCACGAGGTAGAGATAGCCACGTACCAAGGAAGAGGAACAGGATGGAAGGAGAATGGATCTTAGCCCTATACCTGCTTGGTGAATCTCTTGAAAGAAAGAAAATATGCATCTTTTGCTTAAGCCACTGTTTATTACGGATCTTCCATCTGTTGTCACCAAATGTCATCTTGATACCGTCCCACTCCATAACAATGTCCAGGCTTACAACTTCTCCCTAGGTTAGCCAAGTCAGTCCCTCTTCCTGACTCAGGGCTGTAAAATGTTTAAAGTACTAACAAGATGCAAAGACACTGAAAAGCAGAATTGCAAATGTTGCAAAAGATGCCGGATTTGCTGCAATTGGTGAAATGGAGGTTGGAGAATTACTTGGTCCACAGGCCACGAGAGGCTCTGGCAGTGCTGGAAACCAGGTAACCAGTGAAGAAAAGCCCAGCGGGAGGAGGGGACAGGCCTTGCAGAAGAAAACTTCAATTTCACAGGAAGGAAGAATCTCTGGGTGGAGGGTGGAGGGCATTGATGAGGTCCTGGCACACTGTTTATTTGTATGAAATACCTCTTGGCCTGGCTGGACACGATGGCTCCTGCCCGTAATCCCAGCACTCTGGGAGGCAAAGGTGAATGTATCACTTGAGGCCAGGAGTTCAAGATCAGCCTGGCCAACATGACGAAACCCTGTCTTTACTAAAAATACAAAAATTAGCCAAGCACGGCGGTGCTTGCCTATAGTCCCAGCTACTTTGGAGGCTGAGGCATGAGAATCGCTTGAACCTAGGAATTGGAGGTTGCAGTGGGCTGAGATCACATCATTGCACTCCAGCCTGGGTGACAGGGTAAGACTCTGTCAAAAAAAAAAGAAAAAGAAAAGAGAAATATATCCTGGCCTTATAATTCCTTTTCTTTTCTCTTTCTCTCTTTTTTTTTAATGGAGACAGGGTCTGGCTCTGTCACCCAGGCTGGAGTGTACTGGGGCCATCATAGCTCACTGTAACCTCAAACTCCTGGCTTGAAGCAATCCTCCTGCCTCAGCCTCTGGAGTGGCTGGGACTACAGGCACAAGCCACCATGCCTGGCTAATTTTTTGTTATTTTTTGTAGAGACGGGGTTCATTCTGCTGCTCAGGCTGGCCTCAAACTCCTGGGCTCAAGTGATCCTCCCACCTTGACCTCCCAAAACACTGGGATTACAGGTGTGAGCTCCCGTATACTCAGTTTCTATGATGCCTGCATGAATAAATTTTGTTAAACAGAAGACAGATTTAACCTATTTTAATAATTTGGGGGGTCATTTTTCCGTACGAAGTCACAATCCAACCTTTTCCTAGATTGTCCTTGTTTTCCACGAAATTCTGGTCCCTATTCAAATGAATGACGTAAGTCAGCAGTCAGCTTCCGCTGTACACCGGGTCACTCGGGAGTTTCGGGCCTGGGTCTCCCCTGAGAGTCTGATGCCGTTGGTCAGGGATGCCACCGAGCATCCAGATGTTTGAAGCCAAGGCTGGGAGCCACTGTTTCAGGCAGCCCTTCCAGGAACGGCTGATCTCAGGTAGGGAGGTCTTTGTTCATCCCATCCCCTCATCAGCTCCTACCACTGACCGACCCTTTAAAATGACGTTAGGATCAGAGAGGGGAAGTGAGGTTGGAGGCTGGGAAGATGCAAGGAAACAAGAAAAGGAGAGAGGGAGGGAGGGGAGGACGGAGAAGATACACGTCTGCACCAGAAATGGGATAAGAAGAGCTAGCTCTCCCATCTCATAAGAATCTCCAGATATACGGTAAAGAAGGCAAGTTCAACCCCCAGGAACCCTTCAAGGGAAGAGGTCCTGTAGCTCCACACAGAGTACGATTGCAGAGGCCAAAAGAGGAAGGCAACCAGCACGCGTCACCAACACGTCTGCTGCGAGCTCAAACGCTGACAAAATTCCATCCTTCACTGCACACCGGGAGCGCGGTCTCTCCAGGGCTGCGGGGCTGGCCAGGAGCCTGACGGGCCCACGCAATCCCATCGACAAGGTGGATCCCATCGACAAGGTGGAGCCTACGCCGTCTGGTTTTCTAAACTTTAAGATGCTCGCTGAACCTTTCAAGGTGGAAAAGGTACTCGGTCTTACTGCCTTGCTGTGCGTGTGTAGGAAGGGGCTGAAGAGCGGAATTTAAGGAGAAGTCGTAAGCCTCAACTCATCACTCGGACCTGAGGCTGAGCGTCAGCAATGCCTCTCCGCCACACAACACTGAGTTATTAGCTACATACATATTTTATATATTAGCTATACATATATGTGCATATATACGTACGTACATGTGTGTGTGTATACATATGCACATATATACAGTGTTTTCTTTGTTCAGTCTCGCTCTGTCACCCAGGCTGAAGTGGCACAATCTCAGCTCACTGCAACCTCTACCTCCCCAGTTCAAGCGCTTCTCCTGCCTCAGCCTCCCGAGTAGCCGGGATTACAGGCATGTGCCGCCATGCCTGGCTGATTTTCACGCTTTTAGCAGAGACAGTTTCACCATGTTGGCCAGGCTGACCTGGCACTCCCGGCCTCAAGTGATTTGCCTGCCTCAGCCTCCCAAAGTATTGGGAGTACAAGCGTGAGCCACCACCACCTGGCTTAGTGTTATTTTTATTAAAAGTATTTCCCTCAATATGTAAAGGTTATAGTATCTCAGTTTTATCTTGAAGTGTACTTTTGAGTCATTCAAACTGGTACATCAGCAAACTAAAAACTACACACAAAATGTTTGAACATTTTACCCAAAGGAAGAGCAATCAGTCTATTCAAAGACACCTGTGCTTATATGTTTATGGCAGTGCTATTCACAACAGCAAAGATACGGACTCCACCTGAGTGTCCATCAGTGGAGCACTCGATAAAGAAAATGTGGCATCTGTAACAGAGAATACTACTCAGCCATGAAAAGGAAGGAAATCACGTCTTTTGCACAACATGGATGGAACTGGAGGTCATTATCTTCAGTGAAACAAGTTATGAACAGAAAGACAATATTGCAACTTTCCACTTATAAGTGGGAGCTAAATAATGTGTAACATGGAAGCAGAGTGTGGCAGGCTGGACCTTAGCAGGGTGGGAGGGAGTGGGGAGGATGGACGCTGCTTGGCGGACACGATGTGCATTGCCCAGTGATAGATGCCTGGAAGGCCCTGACTTCACCACCATGCAAAATATCAATGGGGCACAACTGTACGTGTGCCCCATGAGTATGTACAAATAACAATAAATATGTGTTTAGGTTGGGCGTGGTGGCTCACACCTGTAATCCCAGCACTTTGGGAGGCTGAGGTGGGTGGATCACTTGAGGTCAGGCGTTCGAGACCAGCCTGGCCAACATGGTGAAACCCCATCTCTACTAAAACTACAAATAGGAATAAAAATACTACATACAAATAAAAATAAATAAATGTTTAGGCCAAGTGTGGTGGCGGGTGCCTGTAATCCCAGCTACTCCGGAGGCTGAGGCAGGAGAATCACCTGAACCCGGGAAGCAGCGGTTGCAGTGAGTGGAGCTCATGCCACTGCACGCCAACTTGGGTAACAGAGCAAGACTCTGCCTCAAGAAATAAAATAAATAAATGTTTAAACATAAAGCAAACTCAGTGTGAAACTGACACATCTAGAACACTCATGGAAAAGCCGTGGTCTTACGTCTATACTTGATCTTCACAAAGTGGCTGCATTTTAACCCCCTCGTAACTAGATGCTTAACTGTCTGCACTTCCTTTGAAGGCCTGGACCTGGTGGGGGCGGCGGGGGTGAAGGATTCTGCTCCTTGCAGAGCACAGCTCACCGTGGAAAGAAACGGAGGCTATTTTCACATGGCTGATGGTGACACTTTTTATTAATTTAAAAACACGCCCCTCTCCCTAGTGCATGGGGCACGTGCACATTCTCCTACAAGACGTGGTGGTGCGGAGGTACCGTGGAGGTCAGGTGGCTACGGGGTCACTCAAGGGGGAACAGACGAGCTTCCGGACAATCAGTGGTTTGTAAACAGCAGCATCATTAGCTCTAAGACAACACTGGACCTCGCGGGGCCTTTTCTGTGGGTGGCATTAATTATTCCAGATTCAGATCAGGCTGCCCTCTCCGGGCCCAGGCTCTGCCTCTCCCTCCTCTGTCCCCACAGCTAGACATGAACACTCTAACCCTTGGACCCCTCAGAGATCCAAACTTGTTCTCAGCCCCAGGGCGAGTTTAAGAAGTTTAATTTGAGGCTACTTCTTTTAAAAACAAGAGGTAGGTTGTGCCATTAAAAAAAAAATGATGGTTGAAACTATGGAAGCGTAAAGTTCAGATATCCTAAACCTTGAAGCAAGCACAGTACTAGTGGGATCTTCTCCCTCAGCCCCCCTCGGGCTCAAAACTGCTCTTTCACCCAACACTTCCCACGGCAAGCCTCTGCCCCGGCTCTGTCTTCTCACCTCCTCAAAGGAGTCTGCTTTCTACCCACAAGTGTAGGGAAATGCCGCATTCCCCAATGGCTGTAAGGAATCCACGGGCATACCACTATCAATATTCAGTGGAGGTGTTTCCAGGCAAATTCTACTCACAGAGGACAGGGAAGACGGCATGTCCTGATGTGACGCAGGCGACATGGACGGGGAGAGGCCTCCATTACCGTGACGGCGGGGCTGGCCCCGGGAGGACCTCGCTGTGTGGCTGCAAAGCCCTGCAGACTTGAGTTCTGTCCTGCCAAGGGCTGGAGGCTGGAGACCCTTCTGACACCCATCCCCAGATCCCTGATATGGGAATGGGAAGGGCCCACCCCAGAACCAGAAGCCCCAGGCCTCCATCTCAGGCTCACTGAGCATTTTGCAGGCTACGGGGGACATGGCGTTGGCTCCTACTTGGTTTTCCACTCAAATTCTGCCAAGAGGTGGGTGGGGCCTATGAGCAGCCTGACCGCCTTTCTAAAACACACAACTTGCAACTCCACCCTTGAAAAGTGACATGTGCTGGGCATGAACTCACTCGCAATGCTTTCTAGTGTTCAGAGAAGACTGGGGCCACCCGCATGCCTGTCAGAGTTGAGATCACAACAGACATGCTGCTAGGGCTCGGCCTGGCTGACATGTCTGTTTTTTGCTTTTGCCTTTGAAACTGGCAATGATGGGGAGAAGTCGCTCAGGAGGCAGGTGAGGGGCCTGAACCATGACTGCCTGAAAATAAGCCTCTCTTGTCTACACCAAAGCCCTAGAGCAGGTAATCAAATTCTCTCCCAAATTCCCTGGAAACCAGTTTCCCTTTCCCTGTCCCAGTCACCCAGCCACTCATGCACCTCCCTCGGGACCAGCGGTGAACACGCCTGGGTCAACATCTGAACCACAGAAAGATACGAGATGGATGCAGTGTCTCTGTGGACTCAGGACCAACGTTTCCTAGGATTCTGCTAAGGTTGGTTTGATTTGACCTGGACTGGACCCACGTGACCCAGACTCTGAGCGTCCACCCAGAGCCATGTGTCGGAAAGCACGTGTCTGATGAGGCGCGTCCTCAGTCCTCACTGCTGGCTTCCAGCTTCCTGATGAGCTGCTGGTAGGTGTCTCTTTCCACCTGCCATGAATGATACCTCCTCACATACGCCTTTCCGTTCGTTACAATTTCCTTTTCTAATGCAGGATCACTAACCAGTCTCTTTGCCAGATGAACAAACTCCTGCAAAAAGAGGAAGGAGACATCAACGTCAATAACTGAAGAAGGGAGATTTTGCAAATGCACCCAAGAGCCTGTGTCTGCATCAGCGGCTGATCTTGCCTTTGTCTGCCTCCTGGGCCTGGAAAAGGTCTTTTCGGAGGGATGGGAGTTAATGCAAACATTGAGACTGAGTAGGAAATAATATATAAGCACACACACACACACAGGTGCACACACACGTGCACACACAGGTGCACACACACATATGCTGGGATGAACACCATGAAAGATACTGGAGCCACCAACGCCTTTCCCGAGATCAACAATCCCAGGTCTATTCCTAGAGACGCTCAGATCCACCATTTCTTCCCTCACAAGCCGAGCCTGAGATGTGAACTTAGGCCTTACCCCAGGATCTGCGCCCCACAGCCCCACATGATATCACCCCGGCCCCACTGGTCTTCCTTTGTGTTCTGTCGCCTTCCCGGGGTGTGCCCCACAGCCCCACATGGTATCACCCCGGTCCTACTGGTTTTCCTTTGTGTTCTGTCGCCTTCCTGGGGTGCGCCCCACAGCCCCACATGGTATCACCCCGGCCCCACTGGTTTTCCTTTAGTTCTGTCATCTTCCCGGGGTGCAGAGCTGAGCCTGTCTTCACAATATGGACAGTGTCTGGGGCAGTGGAAGCACTAGCTCTTCAGAGTCAGAGCTGGGTTCAAATTCTTCCAAACCTAACTCAGCTGTGTGGCCTTGGGCGAGCTAGTGACCTCTCGGAGCCCATTTCCCATCTGCAGAGGAGTGATGGCTAGCCCCACCCCAGGTCCCAGGGGCTCCCGGCATGAAGCAGGCAGGGAGGGGTTGAACAGCCCTTTGCTTCGCCGGCCTTGCCTTCTGCAGCTCAGCTTCTGGCTCTGTTTCTGGTTATGCTCATTACTGAAGACCTGCAGACCTTTGGCCCGGTAATGAAAGAATGCTCCTGCTGACCTGGTTTAAATAGCAAAGCCCTTCAGAACTGGAAAAAAAAAATTGGAAGTATTTTGCCTGTTAAAGGGTATTGAGGGGAAGGAGGGGACCAGTCCACAGCACAGCTCCCGATCCAGGAGGCTTGGGTTTACATTCACACCCTCCCCTTCACGTGCCTGGTGGGGGAGTAAATTTCCTACCCTTCTGTGCCTCAGTTCCTCAGTTGTCAGTCAGGGGTGATCACAGTCCACAGCACAGCTCCCGATCCAGGAGGCGTGGGTTTACATTCACACCCTACCCTTCATGTGCCTGGTGGGGGGTAAATTTCCTACCTTCCCGTGCCTCAGTTCCTCAGCTGTCAGTCAGCGGTAATCACAAACCTCCTTCCTAGGGTGTTGAGAGGACGGCAGATGGGTTACCGCAAACCAAGAATTCTGAGCAAAGCCGGGTACATACTTAGCCATCATCACCACGGTTACTCCCCGACAGCCCACGTAAATTCCAAGAATGGAACTAACCCTAAGATTAACATACAAGGCTTTTGCTTTTTCAAAGGAACATAAACATAATTGCAAAGTTATTGTTAATTAAATGCTGAATGCCTTTTATAGCTAGCAATATAAATAGTAATATTTATGGTAGAGTAGAATTATATTTTTATAGATTATGTTACCGCTTTGTAGTAAATTGGTGGTTGTTTATAATAAAAATAAAACATATTTATTCCTGTTTCAGAGCAGAACAACGTTCTTATTAAAATTATTTGAGACGCTTATAGCTGGGTATATAATTTTATGATGCTGGTCATATCTTTGATTTAACTGATGTGGAGACTTTGGTGGAAACCCACCCCCGCCCCGCTCTGCTTGTTATTCTACAGAATTCATGGCCCCTTTACAACAAAATCCTGAAAGACGGTTTCTAGGAATAGGTCGTGATAAAACACAGTCTTCGTTTTTCTCTGCATGGAAGAGTGAACAAAAAGCATAGACTTAAATAAAGCAACAGGTGGGTGACGAGGAAACAGCATCTCGGCTGCTCGCTTAATAAAACCCTGGATGGGTGGCAGAAAGGAAGCAACGGAGAATCATCAGAAAAAGAAAAAATCTCTCCCAAACCGTAAGTCACTCCCTGAGCCTCTGGGATTCTTTTCTTCTGGACTAAAAGCTTCTCTGCGTCTGCATCGATAATCTGCTGGCCACACGCCTGTGGACATGAGAAATGCATGTGGACACAGACTCTGTCCTTTGCTTACCAGGGCAGATGGTTTGCAAAGGCGGCCACAGCCTCTATCCCCTCGTGCACGTCTCTGCAATATGACACTGCCACTCTCCCCACTGAGCGGGTGTGGTGTATTCCCCACCCTGCCCCGGTGAATCTGACTTGGTTGAGTAATTTGCTTTTTTTTTTTTGAGACAGAGTCTTATTTTGTCGCCAGGCACCAGCCTGGAGTGCAGTGGCACAATTTCGGCTCACTGCAACCTCTACCTCCTGGGTTCTCCGGCCTCAGACTCCTGAGCAGCTGGGACTATAGGCGCACGCCACCACACCCAGCTAATTTTTGTATTTTTAGTATAGAGACAGGGTTTCACCATGTTGGCCAGGATGGTCTCGATCTCTTGACTTCGTGATCCGCCCACCTTGGCTTTTGACTGGCAGAATACATGAGAAGTGATGCAGTCTGCCTTCCATGCAAAGCTTCGAACCCTCTTATGCTTCTGAAGTTTCCATGACCCCGGGCCCTGTTGCAGCCCTGGAGACCACCACGTAAGGCAATGCCTGGGCTAGCCTCCTGGGGGAAGAGAGGCCATGTGAACAGAGGCACTGAGCAATGGCCAGCACCATGAGTGATGCCGTCTCGAGCCACCCAGCCACAGGCCAGCTGCCAGAGGACCGTTACTGGACAAGTGGCCCCAGGCCCAGCAGAAGCACTGCCCCAGGAGCCCAGCTCAAACTGGGGACTTGGGAAATTGCAAACAGATAAAATGGTGGTGGTTGTCCTGACTTTTGGGATTCTGAGTTACACAGCGATATATAGCTGACTCTCTCGCCAGGCATTCAGTGCCTCCTCTTCATCAAGAGAGCTATGAATTTTTGAAATCCTACCCCTTTGCAACACCATCTGGGAAGAAGACCCTGCCTCCACTTCCGAAAGTAGGTCCTGATTTGTCCTAGCCAACTGTGGTGTGACTGACACACCCTGGTCTGAGTCACATACCTGGGCTGACTCGTCACCGTGCCTGTGACATGAGTGTGGGTGGACTTGCCTGCAACCAACAGAATATGGCAAAGGACCAGGGATGTGGCGCCCTCGACAGCGTCATTTACAGGGGCCTTCATCTCAGCAGAGTGGAGCAGGGGAGACTCCATGTTGCTGCAGGGCAAGAAACCACAAACCGTCCCAACTTATGATGCTGTGACTTCAGGTGCTTCAGTCTGACGGTGGTGTGAGAGCAGACACTGCAGTCAGGCACCCACACAACCATTCTGTTTTACTCTCAGTACAGTAGGGACCAATTATATGAGATACACAAAACCGTACCATGGAAACAGGCTGTGTTGGATGACTTTGCCCAACTGAAGCTTAGAGGAAGTGTTCCGAGCACGTTGAGGTAGGCTGGGCTAAGCCATGATGCTCCAGAGGTGGGTGTATTGAGTGCACGTTTTTCTTTAAATGGAGTCCCACCCTGTCACTCAGGCTGGAGTGCAGTGGCATAGTCTTGGCTCACTGCAACCTTTGTCTCCTGAGTTCAAGTGATTCTCCTGACTCCGAGTCCTGAGTAGCTGCAATTGCAGGCGCCCACCACCACGCCCCGCTAATTTTTGTATTTTTAGTAAAGGCAGGGTTTCACCATGTTGGTCAGGCTGGTTTTGAACTCCTGACCTCGTGATCCGCCCACTTTGGCCTCCCAAAGTGCTGGGATTACAGGTGGGAGCCACGGCACCTGGCCTTTTTAAATTTTTTAGTGATGGGGTCTCGCTCTGTCACCCAGGCTGGAGTGCAGTGGTACGATCACAGCTCACTGCAGCCTCAACCTCCTGGGCTAAAGAGATCCTCCTACCTCAGCTTCCCGAGTAGCTGGGAATACAGGCACATGCCACTGCATCTGGCTCATTTTCTTATTTTTTCTAGAGATAGGGTTTCATTGCGTTGCCCAGGCTGTCAAGTGCATTTTCAACTTCCGGTGGGTTTATTGAGATGTAACCCCATCACACATTGAGGGCCACCTGTCCTGGCAGCTTCTAAGAACTGAGGAGGGGGGCCCCTGGCCAACAACCAGTGAGAGAGCAATGGCCTTCGTGCCACGGTCACAAGAAACTGAACTCCACCACCAACTGTGCTCTAGGTAAGAATGTGGCCCAGCCACCCGGACAGAGTGCAGCCTGGTGAGAAGTGAGGGCCCAGCCGAGGACCTGCCTGGCTGTGCCCAGAGCCTAGACCCACAGAAACTGTGAGATAGCACACGAGTGTGGCTTCAGGCTGCTGAGCTTGTGGTGATTTGTTACACACAATAGAGAACCAACACTGTTAAACTCTTCTCCCTGCCAGTGCTTGACCCAAGTCTGGCCACTGAGATTGGTAGAGGCGTTTGAACCAGAGCAACTCCCTCTTGAACAGGAGCTGGGTAAAATGAGGCTGAGACCTGCTGGGCTGCAATTCCAGGAGGTGAAGCTTTCTAAGTCACAGGATGACACAGGAGGTCGGCACCAGACACAGGTCATGAAGACCTTGCTGACAAAAGAATGCAGTAAAGAAACCACTAAAGCCCACCAAAACCACGATGGCGACAAGAGTGTCCTCTGGTGGTCCTCACTGCCACACTCCCACCCGCGCCATGACAGTTTGCCAATGCCATGGCAGTGTCAGGAGGTTGCTCTATACGTCTAAAAAGAGGAGGCGGGAACAATCCACCCTTGTTTAGCACACCATCGAGAAATACCCATAAAAATGGACACCCAGCCGCCCTCGGGGCTCCTCTGTCTACAGAGCAGCCATTGTTTTACTCCTTCTCTTCCTTAGTAACCGTGCTTTCACTTACGGACTCGCCTGCGTTTTCTTGCGCGAGATCCAAGAGCCCTCTCTTGGGGTCTGGATTGGGACCGCTCTCCCGTAACAAGATGGGAGGGAGAGTCAGTCACTGTCTTCTGAAAAAGATAGTTCCCTCCTTCTAAGAAGAGAACACATGGGAAACAGCTGCTCCCTCCAGCCTCTGAGGCCACCCAGGTCGCATGGGGACCCCTGACCCACTGCAGGGATTCCCCCCACCTCAGGATGACGCCGTCTACAGGAAGGCAGGGCCGGGCACTCACACAGAGAAGGCGAGTTGTGCCAGGCCTGACATACCATGCCAGACATCAGCCATGACACCTGACACCTCATCAAATGCACGGGAGAGCTACATAGCAGGAGGTATACCCCTGAGTGTCCCTAAGACGGGTCCCTCCAGCCCAGGCACTACAGGTTCAACTCCAGTTTCCGTCAGGAGCTGCGGGAATGCTGACTGGCTGACAGTCACACACGCTTTGTACCCCTGGAGGAGGGGCTGCCACTCAGGATCTTACGCTCAGCTGTACTGTGATCTACTCTTGAAAATGATTTATGAAAATAACTCACAGGTCAGGCACAGAGGCTCACGCCTGTAAACCCAGCACTTTGGGAGGCCAAAGAGGGCAGATCACCTGAGGTCAGTAGTTCGAGACCAGCCTGGCCGACATGGTTAAACCCTGTGTCTACTAAAAAAACAAAAAAATTAGCCGGTCATGGTGGCAGGTGCCTGTCATCCCAGCTACTCGGGAGGCTGATACAGGAGAATCTCTTGAACCTGGGGGCAGGAGGTTCCAGTGAGCTGAGATCATGCCATTCATTGCAGTCCAGCCTGGGCAACAACAGCGAAACTCTGTCTCAAAAGAGAAAAGGAGAGGGAAAGGGGAAAAGAACTCATGAGGCATTACAGAGAACAGACGCTAAAAACTCAAAGCCAAGCCAAGTACAGAAATTCCGTCTCTCAAGAGAGTGCAAAAGCAATCCTCACGCCTCGGTTCCTGATCAGCGGTGGGAAACGCAGACGCCTTTGGGGCCCAGCAGGCAAAGTGGGAGGTGCGCACCCGCCACAGGGTAAATACAGGCCTGTGAAGGTTGCCGCATTTCTTTTTCTTTTTCCAAGAGAGGTCTAAATTCTGGATATTTATGTAAAACTGTTCCATGTTAAATAGCAACAAGTAATTCAATATTTTAAGAATACAGCAAACTCAACAAAACACATGTGCAGACCAGACCTAGGTCCAGGGCCACAGGTGTGCCAGCGCCAGCTCAGGTGATGCACTTGTGATATTAAATAAAAAGTCACGCAAACAAGCAGGGTTTGGTGTTTATAGAGTAATTACATAACTAGTAGATGGCCGTCCTCAGAGCTTCTTCCTGTCCGAGCATCTGGAGCTGCTGGTGGAATATTTCTCACTGAATCCTTTTGACCTGCTCCATCTCCCTTAGGTTTTACCAAGATCCAGAAGAAGAGAAGTGGTGCCCGTTTTGTCTTTTTACTTTTTTGAGATGGAGTCTCTCTCTGTCGCCCAGGCTGGAGTGCAGTGGCGGAAGCTCGGCTCACTGCACAAGCTCCACCTCCTGGGTTCAAGCGATTCTCCTGCCTCAGCCTCCCGAGTAGCTGGGATTACAGGCTTGCGCCCCACACCCAACTAATTTTTGTACTTTTAGTAGAGACAGGGTTATCCCATGTTGGCCAGGCTGGTCTTGGACCCCTGGCCTCAAGTGATGCCCCTGGTTTGGCCTCCCCAAGTGCTAGGATTACAGGTGTGAGCCACTGAACCTGACCAGTACCTGTTTTATAAAATGAATATTAGAACCCCATCACAATCCCTCTCGTGATGATGTTATCTCAAAGCCACAGAACAAAAGGAAAAAGAGCTCCTCCATGAGAAGCAAAAGCCTTGAGCAGGGCACATGCTGGGGCTGGCAGATTTAAAATGTTATGGTTTTAAAGAGCGTTACATTCTGACAACCTTCAGCAAGTGATATATACTTATTTTTCCAAGAGGAGCTACAGTCAATCACAGGAAAACTCTGAGTCTCAGGCTTGGTGTGCTAAATTAAACAGCCCCGAAGCTGCTCTGCTGCTGCTTCAAATGCAACAGCTTCTTGATGGGAGATGTTGACGAGGAAGTTTCTCAAGACAGGCACAGGCTGCCGTCGCTAAAGACTGCCGGTTTTCCTTGGGCCTTTCAGGTTGGAACCTCTGAGTTAATTAAGGCTTCATAGGAGGTTTTGATTCTCAAACCTGGCAGTAAGAATCTCTAACGCTTGTAAAACACACACGCCCCACACACAGGCCCTCAGCCCTCAAAATGCTGACTGGGTGGGTGGAGGGTAGGGTCCAGGAATGCATATTTTCTAAACATTTCTTTCTTCAACAGTTCTTTAGGAAAGAGAGAGCTGGCCTCTGACCAAGAGCCTCCAGTGGAGGTCGGGATCCAGCCAGAAATTAACAACAGCAGCCAACATGCGTCCAGTGCTCAACCACGTACACAAAATGAGGTTTCAGAATTCAGTGCCCAACAGTGCCCGGTGATGGTGGGAAGCCTGACAGGTCTAAGACAGCCCACTGCGCCCATCTCATCTTCCAAAAACTATTTGGTCACAGAACAGATTTATTTTGCTGAGAACGGCAAGTTGTTAGGCTCCTCCTTCAAGACCTCAGTGCCTAGGAGAGGGACATGCATCTGACAGTTACTTTTCTGGTACATGACACCATCCCCGTGGTCACAGTTTATGGCACTGTCCAAACTGTCACCGCTGACAACCACAGACACACCCACATCACCACGCCATCACCCAGATTGCCAGAGTACGCGGACGGTTCTCCCAAAGACGCCTGCGTCGCGTAAAGCTAGGACCACACAGAAGAACAGAAAGCTCTTCTCTGAACTCCTCGGCAGGAACCTTCCATCCACCTCTTAAAACAGAGTAGTCAGCAATTTATAGGAGACCTGATGTTCATTCAACCTCAACATCATGGTGCCAGGTAGGGGCTCGCTTGAAAACAAGTATCAAAAACAGCCATCAGGGGGCCGGGTGCTGTGGCTCACACCTGTAATCTCAGCACTTTGGGAGGCTGAGGTGGATTGCTCGCAGTCAGGAGTTCAAGACCAGCCTGGCCAACATGGCGAAACCCTATCTCTACCAAAAAACACAAAAATAAGCCTGCTGTGGTGGCAGGTGCCTGTAGTCCCAGCCACTCCAGAGGCTGAGGCAGGAGAATTGCTTGAACCCGGAAGTTGGAGGTTGCCATGAGCTGAGACAGCACCACTGCACTCCAGCCTGAGTGACAGAGCGAGACCCTGTCTCAAACACAAAAACAAAAAATGGAAACAAAACAGCTATGGGGATCTGCAGATGGAGGCTGAGCAAGCCAACTGGGCAGGGTCAGAAGTAACCTCTCACTCAGCGAGCCCTGTGCACAGCAACTGCTCAATGCAGAGCCAGAGGGCAAGGTGGTGGAGTGGGGAATCTGGCCACCACTCCAGTTACGATGCTTGAGTCTGATGTCCATTCCAACACTAACCCCCAGTGAATCTGGCAGTGGGCCCTTGCACGCACGCTGAGCCAGCGAAGTTCCATGCTCAGGCCCTGTGCGTGTATCTAACAGGCCACCTCAGACATGGTGCGTGCTCCGGAGTGACGGAGCATGGGAATCTGTAGCACGTGGAAGGAGGTTTGCAGGTGCAGGTGCAGGTGCAAGTGCAGGTGCAGGTGGGGACACTAAACAAAGGCACGCCACCAGGTGAGAAAGCGAATCCCTATCCGATTCACCTGCCCTCCTGGCTGAGGGGAGGATGGCCTCAGTGAGAGGCAAATCCTTCTTTCTTCAACACTTCTTTAGGAAAGGGAGATCCAGCCTCTGGCCAAGAGCCTCCAGGGGAGGTCCGGATCCAGCCAGAAATTAACAACAGCAGCCAACATGCGTCCAGTGCTCAACCACGTACACAGAATGAGGTTTCAGAATTCAGGACCTGACTGATTTTAATAATTCGGCTGCTACAGCTGAATTATTATTATGTTTTTGAGATGGAGTCTCCTCTGTTGCCCAGGTTGGAGTGCAGTGGTACAATCTCAGCTCACTGCAATGTCCGCCTCCCAGGCTCAAGCAATTCTCCTGCCTCAGCCTCCTGAGTAGCTGGGACTACAGGCACGTGCTACCACACCTGGCTAACTTTTGTATTTTTAGTAGGGATAGGGTTTCACCATGTTGGTCAGGCTGGTCTCGAACTCCTGACCTCATGATCCACCCACCTCAGCCTCCCTAAGTGCTGGGATTACAGGCGTGAGCCACCGTGCCTGGCCAAGCTTTTATTATTTATCATCTCCAGCGAGGTCTAAGGCTGTGCCTGCTGACAACGCATCAGTGTTTCTTATCAAAATGTATGAACAGTCCCGTGACGCAGGACAAAGCCCCAGGTAACTTCACATCAGTTCAGGTAGGATTTTGGCACCAAACTCACTAAAAAGAGTGGTCCTGTGGATGGTGAGACAGCAAAGCTCCTCTTTCCCTTCTGGCATTTGCACACCAGGGGCTGACTGTGCTGGTCAGAGTCAGGGAGGTGGGGAGAAAGAGAGAAAGGGATGGAAGGAGAGAGGGAGGGAAGGAGAGAGAAAGGGAGGGAAAGAAAAGGAGAGGGGAAGGGAGGGAGATAGGAAGGGAGGGAGAAAGGAAGGGAGGTAGGGAGGGAGGGAGAAAGAGAAAGGAATGGAAGGAGAGAGGGAGGGAGGAGGAGGGGAAGAAGGAAGTCAGGAGGGAGAAGAAATAGAAGAAAATGGGAGCAAAGGACAGATGAAGAAAAGGAGAGAAGAAGAAAGGAGGGAGATGAAGGGAGGAAGGAAGGAAAAAGGGAGGGAGAGAGGAAGAGAGGGCAAAAGAAAGACAATTTCTGAGCCAACGGCGTTTACATGGGATCTAGGCACCCAGGCAGGAGAAGGTGATCCTGTTGTTTTGCCGCATGGGGCTCTGCACCAGAACCTGTGATTGGCATGAAACTGTCAGAGACGCCTTGCTAGGCATGGAGACAAAACCTGACAGGTGCCAGTCACGGGGTGGGATGACTGCTGTCATCTTCGACTTTGAAAAGAAAAAAGAAAAGACAGCAGTTGAAGTACAACTGTGAGGGGCGCTGCATCACTATCAGACGAACATAACCAAACCTGCCCTCCGCGAGGGCTGCCCCTTGTACACGGGGGCATAGGCATCCCTTCCAGTACTCACTGAGCACCAGACCCCGCCCAGCCGGCTCAGGGTCCCTGCGAGGGAGTGCTGATGAGGAAACAGGCCTGGCTGCTGCCCTCAGGGGCTTCCAGGCTGGGACTGGTGTGCAGAGATGAGGAAGAGTGCTGTGCAGGCAGACACAGGTGCAGGGACAGAGGACACCCACGCGGGGACCCCAGTGAGACGAGGTGACCAAGAAAAGTCCTGCGGTGATTTCAACTACGGAACAATTATGGAGGCGCCAGCTGGGGGCACAGCTCAGTTAGAGACCGGGGTGAGCAGAGCTCAGGTGCTGAACAGAGAAGCCTGGAACAAGGAGGTGGGCTGTGTGGGCCGCGCGGTGCCGCAAAAGCCAGCCAGGAGTTGCATTTCTTTCTAGGTGCAGTGGGGAAGTCACCAGAGGGTCCTCAGCTGCAGTGGGTGGAGTGGACTTCTGCCTGGTGCCTGTGGCTGCAGGGAGGGAGTGGGTGGGCTAGAAGGAGGAGGCTGCTGGCACAGCCCAGGCAAGACCCTCAGCCAGAAGTGCAGTGGAGATGGGGTCCAGCTGAGTCTGGAGACAGAGCTCAGGAGAAGTGGGACAGACAGGAAGCAGGGCTCAGGGAAGGGGGCATGGTGGGTTTGGGAGCCCAGGATGGTGTGCCCGGCCGCTTCTGCATGTACCTGCAACAGGCCCGCTGAGGCTCCAGGCAGGCCTTCCCCTGCGGCGTCACCTCCAAGGCTGCAGCCCACGGGGGTCCTCCACAGGACACTGGCACAGCTTCTACCATTGCCAGCAAGTCACCATCCTTCTTCCTCTGAATTCCAGGATACCCCAGAAACAGCCTTTGGAGCGGATTCCCACAGCAGCATTGCTTGGTTGCGAGGCAAGCAAGCAAGCAACTGACCGGGAACTGCATGTGTCAGTGCTGACACAGGTCGCCGGGAGGCCGCCAGGAAGTGCGTGGGCAGAGGCAGGGGGAGCGGAGGGTCTCTCCATGCCTGGCCCCTCCCCTAAGCACAGTCCCCTGCTGGAGCCCTTGGGCTCACACTCCTGGCAGGTGCCCAACAGGCTTTGCACAGCAACAGGCGCCCCTGCGCGAGGGCCCAGGAGATGGCAAACAGCAAGTGTCAGGATGATGCAGAGATGGCTCCTCCTGTCCTCATGTGGGGACTCACGGGGGGAAGAAACTCTTCTCTCTCTGCCTTTTCCCTCTCTGTATTTTAAGAGAATTCCTTAAAATACGCAATGCAAGCAGGATGCTCCCTACTTGGTCAGGAGCGCAGTGGCCAGGAGACCGGAGTGCCTCCGCACCGCACCATGTTGACGGCCCAGCCTCCCTTGCCCGAGCCATGAGCCCCACCTTGTGGCTCACCCGCGTCCCAGCCCTGGCTCACTGAGCTGCAGCTCCGTGCACACCCAGCTCAGCGCACACCCAGCTCAGCACACACCCAGCTCAGTGCACGCCCAGCTCAGCACACGCCCAGCTCAGCACATGCCCAGCTCACTGCACCCCCAGCTCAGCACACACCCAGCTCACTGCACCCCCAGCTCAGCACACACCCAGCTCAGCACACACCCAGCTCAGTGCCCGCCCAGCTCAGCACACACCCAGCTCACTGCACCCCCAGCTCACTGCACCCCCAGCTCAGCCCAGGCCCAGCTCAGTGCGCACCTGCCGCCGGGGCTGCGCAGTCAGCCAGGGCCTTCCTTTCCCGCCTCACCCTGCATCCTGGGGAATCTACACCCAGGGTGGGCCTCGAAATGATCCCTTTCCCCAAGAACAGAGAAAGAATCAGGGTGAGAAGAACCACTTTAGAAAACGGTTAGGTGGAAAACAGGAGGTGGGAGAGGGAGGGAGACAGGGAGAGAGAGACAGAGAGAGGAAGAGAGCTAGAGACTGAGTCAGAGAGAGGAACAGAGACAGAGGAAGAGACAATGAGAGACAAAGACAGACTGAGAGGGAGGAAGGCTACAGAGACAGAGAGAGAGGAGGAGGAGGGCTATAGAGACGAGACAGAGTACCTGTGAGAGACAGACAGAGACAGAGGAATAGAGGAGCTACAGAGACAGGGAGATGATGAGACAGAGGGAGAGGGAGAGATAAAGGGTGGCACAGCAGGAAAGGGGGGGCAGAGGGAGGAGGGCCTGCCAGGGCAGCAACAGGGAAGGGCAGAGAGCAGGGCCCTTTGCGTTCCCGGCCCTGCCTGGACTCAGGCTCTGCAGGGAGATCCAGTTTTCACCCAGCCTCATTCCACCTGAGTGGCCCGAGGCAAGGGGCCCACCCTCACCAGCTCACTGGAGAGTCCGTGTCCCCAACAAAACACCAGCCCAGGCACCCGATCACAGCCCCAGGGAGGCTGTCCCTGAGCTGCTCGGGAGAGGTTTACATCTGCTGCCCTAGTAGCGCAGTATTTGAGACGATGTCTCACACTGTCACCCAGGCTGGAGTGCAGTGACACGATCTCGGCTCACTGCAACCTCCACCCACCGAGTTCAAGAGATTCTCCTGCCTCAGCCCCCTGAGAAGCTGGAATTACAGGTGCCCACCAGCATGCCCAGCTAATTTTTTGTATGTATGTATTTATGTATTTATTTTTGAGACAGAGTCTCTCTCTGTTGCCAGGCTGGAGTGCATTGTCGTGATCTTGGCTCGCTGTAACCTCCGCTTCCCAGGTTCAAGCGATTCTCCTGCCTCAGCCTCCCGAGTAGCTGGGATTACAGGTGCCCACCACCATGCCCAGCTAATTTTTGTATTTTCAGTAGAGATGGGGTTTTACCATGTTGACCTCAAACTCCTGACCTCAAGTGATCCACTTGCCTCGGCCTCCCAAAGTGCTAGGATGACAGGTGTGAGTCCCGCACCCAGCCTGGTCCTTGTGTTACTATTCTGTTCTCAGATGTTTCCCAGTATTGCACAATAAGCAATAGGGTCACACTATTTTCAAATCCATTAAATTTTAGGTTAACCTCCAATTTAGTTCACATGTGCTTTGTCCTGCATTTCCTCTGGGCTTAACTGGAAATCCAATCAATGCCCCAGGACCTGCATCTCGGGTTTCATGCTGAGGACCTACTGTGTGCTGTGCACTGGCTGGGGCTTACACATCCTGGAAGCATTCAACTCCAAGAATTGCAAACGTTACGTTAAAACATTGTTTTAAAATGAGAGAAATAATATTTTACATAATGTTGGGAACCCTGCGGTGGGCTGTCCCCGACACCTAAGTGCCGTCCACACTCCACAGCTTCCCCGACGGTGCAGCGCCACAGGCAAGCCGTGCATGGTGGAGCATTCACAGGTTTTGTCCCAGGGAAGGGAGAGGCAATAATGGATTCACTCTCCCTCAGTTATTCCCCAAAGACAGATCATTATCTCCACTCTCCCGAAGAGGCATCAATCACAGGACAGGAGACGTGTCCAGGATCACTCAGCTTTTGTGGGAAGTAAAGAAGCTCCTTTCTAAAGTTTCCCTTCTTGTTAAAGAATAAGTATGCTAATGACTTTGTTAAGCCTCATCCTATGTAGCTGTTAGACATGCCATGCTTACAGGCTCATAGCACACTATGCTCTTATACTTTAACCAAGATGTCTGTGCTAAATGTGCTCACAGGCATGTCCCAGCTCTCCACTGCTTTCACCTGTTTAGAAAAGTTTTAAGTTGTCAGCCAATCAGGTTTTAGTTTAGATTGTGAGGTCTGGCTCCAGCCAATGGAGATCAGACACAGCAGTAAGAACGACCTCATTGCATAAGGGATAAATTTGTGTGTTTTCCTTTATTCTTTGTACTGTCATGATAAGATGGCTAGTGAGGGTACCCTTCCTGCAGCCCAGGAAGGAAAAATTACATTGCTAAAAAATCCTTTGTCTCAGTGCTAATTTTTCTTTGTGGCACCAAGCATCTACTTACCACATTTATTTCTCACAGCTTTCAAGTGGAAAGCTGGAGATCTCAGCGAGCCCTGCCTGAACCAAAGTTTAGAGGCTGATGTTCTCCACCGGACCTCACGTTTCCCAAGCGTTCCACTGTGGACTGAGAATTAAAGTCATTACAGTTTGAAGGAAAATCAGCTCTTTAGTGAAAATGTAAGTCCCATAAAACACTACAGCCAGAGCCCACCGGAATACCCACCGGACAGGTGCTGGCTCCTGTCATTGTCATTGTTCCAGAATGCATGTTTTTCTATAGCTGTGCACCACACAAACAGAACCTCCCAGCAAAACAGGCTTGAGCTACACTTTAAGGGTCTGACCCTAGGAGAGTGCATAGATTCACAGTTTCTATTAAATGTCAAATGGATTTTAATTTTGAAGCTATAAAACAGAGCAATAAAATACCTGGGAAAATAGCTCAACCCTTTTCGTCTTCTTAAAAGGAGAAATAACAGGATTGTGGGGGTAATGAAAAATCAATCTTTAGTGGGTTTGGAAAGCTTTGCTTAAATTGAAGTTTTCCAGGGGCGAGGTACATAAAAATAGAGATTATTCTGTTCCTACCAGGGCTGAATATGTTTAATCATCATTTTTTCAAAAAAATCAAAAACGGTTTTTTATTCAATTCTGTAGGCTGTCCTCATAAACTTCCTAAAGCAAACTTCCCTCCAGATTCCCATCATCTTTGTGCAGACGGCTGCCACCCCCACCCCAGGACCCTGCATTCGCCATTCAGCTGTCAACACACACTCAGTGCCAGGCGCTGCTCAGGTGCTGGGGCTGCATGCGGAGGAGCACAAACCCTTCCAGATGAGGCCTCACTTCCCGTTTCACAATTGGAGAAACTGCTCTTCTGGATCTAACACTCTGAGCGGGGTGGGGAGGAGGGCGTGGAGAGCAAGCAGTGTGGCACTGTGACACTGGCCAGGAAGGAAATAAGGTGGGGAAGAGTGCTGAAAGGAGGCCGAAAA